>PVJX010003920.1:12479-101508 GCA_004027295.1 Dolichotis patagonum
CCCTGAAATTCCACCTATTTGAGAAGCTGAAGTAGGATAGTGAGTTCAAGGTTAGCCCATGCAAAGGAGGGAGACCCTGTCTCAGAAACAAAACAATAAAAATGAAAATCTTGTGAGCATTTGTTTTCCTTATCCTGACATTTTTGGCGAATATCTTTTTTTAAAAAAGAACTAAAAGTCAGAAAGGTTAGAAAAAGCATCAGTTCACCTCAGTCATGGCTTTTGGTACTGCAGAAGGTGATCAGTCCGCAGGGCTGTTCCCCTGGGGAAAAAAAAATAGTATAAATACTACTACCTTCTCAATGCTAGAAAATCTGCATTTTAACTATAGCAAAATAGATCTTGGTAGCTGGACCCAGGGGAAGGAGAGGACCCAGATTCATTCTTCATCACCCAAAGAAGTCAAATTCCTGCTTTTGCCAAAGGATTCAGGCCAGACTTTACCTCCCCTTAGACAAGGGATTGCTTTCAACACCAGACAGCTCCTATAACCTGCCCTGAACACATCCCTCCTCTACAGGTCCGGTGACCAGAAGCCGGGGTCCTGCCAGGAACATAGTCTACTCAGACTAGAAGACCAAAGACTTCCCAAGAAAGTCGATCAGCTTCCTGCACCATACGAAAATACATAAACACTTCTCTTTCTTACCCTCCAGTTGACTTTTACTTTGCTTTTGTATTTTTGTCACATGAAACAGTCAAACTGACAATTTTTATTTTATAGTTTTTGTGTAAGACCTTTTTCAAGGTCTTATAAATTCCTCTTTCCACTGCAATTTTGTCTTCATTTGTTACGCTTGAATCTTTTAATCATTTATTTTGGTATAGGATTATTTGGTAAAAGATTATAGAATAAGATTATCAATAACCATTTTATTAGTGCAATATATAAATTAGAAATCCTACTTAATGTTCCCCTAGAGCAGGCTAAGTGTACTTAGCCACATATGAATAACATATTTCATGAGACTTAAAATGTACCACTGTCGCTGAACATGGTGGTGTATGCCTATAATCCCAGCATTCTGTGAGGCTGAGGCAGGAATACTGCAAGTTCAGTCAACCTGGGCAGCTCAGTGACTTAGCAAAACCTTGTCTCAAAAAATAAAAAAAGGAGCTCAGGATGTAGCTTAGTATGAATGCCCTTGCTTTGGTGCCCAGTAATATTTTTTTAAAAGTACCATTATATACCATTAAGAGGGAAAGAAAAAAAACCCCAACTATGTAAACTTAACTTCAGATATGTTGAAATGAGGGAGTGGGGTGAGTCTTAAAATGGATGGTGAGAGAATATATTTTTCCTACTGATTTAAATCTACTGTTATCATGAATGATGAATATTTGAGTCTATTGATGGTTACAGAGGTGATCATTCCAATTATTTTTTTGCCAGTATCACTCTGTATTTAGTACAATTGTAAAATGTTTTGATTCTTAATAAAAGATTTCTCATTACCTATCTTTTTCACCTACTCTTCCATATGAATTTTGAATGGTTTAAAAATATTCTAGTATCTTTCTTGAGGCTACATTAAAAAACAGATTAAGGGAGTGTAGTTCAGAGGTAGAGTGCCTGCTTAGCATGAGCAGAGCTCTGGGTTCAATCCCCAGCACTAAAAGAAGAAAAGCAAAAAAAGAAAGAAAGCAAAGCAAAGCAGGAAAAGGAAGGAAGGAGTATATGAAAGATTCATTAAAGGAGCTCTCACATCTTTATGATGTTCAGTCTTGCTTTTACCAATTTATTATAAAGCATATCACAAAGGATATAGATGAAGAGATGTCCAGAGCAAGTATGGGAGGAGTCAAAGCTTCTACGTGTTCTCTGAGCCATTGATCCTTGTCCTGTGTGTGTGTGCCTGCGTGCGTGCGTGCGTATGTGTATGTGTATGTGTATATGTATATGTATGTGTATGTGTGTGTTTTGCTTGAGACTGAACCCAGGAACTTCACACTGTGCTACATCCACAGATCCTTTTTATTTTCTATTTTGAGATAGGGTCTCAACCTTGCTATCCTCCTGATTTGGTTTCCCAGAATGCTGAGGTTAGAGGTATGTTCCACTACTACTTTTGGGTTTGCTTGTTTGTTTTTGAGACAAGAGCTTGCTATGTAGTCTAGGCCCAGGCTGGTCTTGAACTCACAGCGATCCTCCTGCCTCAGTCTCCTAAGTGCTGGGATTATAGCATGTGCCACCATGCCCAGCTCCTTTTGGGTTTATATGCATGACTGCTAGTAGTAGGAAAACTAGGCATGGCCTGTCTGTTCAGATTCCTTAGCATTTTTTTCTCCAGCATATGGGGCAGGGCCCCTTTGGAATGAAGAGGGTCTTGTAACTTACTATTGGAAAAGCTTAAGTCACAGAGTTTATGGCCATCTAAAGGTAAAAGAAGATTAGAGTTTCTATATCCTGCCTTGGAAAGAGAAGGTTTAGTTTACATGGTCCACATTGGGAAGGGAGTTATGACTCAGAAACTGAATAAAAATAAAAATATGTCATAATACCATACTGTTATTTATGGTTTTGATACTTAGTGTTTTTTGAAACCATACAAGGTGAAAAGAATTCAGGGAATTCTGTAAAATCCAGTTGGACCTCAGAAAAAGGAAAAACTATCCACCACACCAATGGCATCACACAGTAACAAAAGATAGAAAGGGGATTTATTGCAATTAGTTACTATCTGCAGACATACATAAAACAGAAATGGAAAACAATGAAATAATAAATTAGCAGAATGTCTGAAATGTGAATGCAATGCATACTTAATACTTTATCACCTATGAAATTAATACTGTATTAATATTAAACATAATATTAATAATAATAAAAATAATATTAAATAATAATAAGGGAGTTTTAAAAAATATCAGTAGTCTAAGTCTATACACTTCATGACAAGACAATGAATTGTAATTATACTGTAAACAATATAAAACTTAAAGCACATATCTTGTCTGGTAAACACATTTAGTTAAACAATTACAATTTAGGAGAGGAACAAAGGAGGGAAAGGGGAAGGGAAAGGAAGGGAAAAGAAAAAAAAAGAATGGACAGAAACAGATTGTATAAATGGAGAGGGGAAGAAGAATTAAAGAGGAAGGGAAAGGAATGGGTAAGAAGAATTGAGATGTGTTATGTACAGCTACAAATTCCCTATGATGGATGTGATCAATATGTATGACAAATATGTATTAATAAAAAGCATAAGGTTTAAAGATATATGTAAAATATTTAAATCTATATTAAAAACAGAAGCTTACATATCCATGAAGTATAAAAAGGGACTCAGCATACTCGGGAAGCTTAAATGCATATTACTAAATGAAAAAAGCTGAAAAGGCTACATACTATATGATTCCAACTAAGTTTATGATATTTTAGAAAATGCAAACCTATGGAGGAGGAAAAAGATCAGTAGTTGCCCAAGGCTGAGGCGAAAGAGGAAACAAATAGAGGATTTTCAGAGCTATGGAATTACTCTGCCCTGTACAGTACTGTAATGGTGGCAGTATGCTACACATTTGTCCAAACCCACAGAATGTGCACCAAGAGCAAACTTTAATGTCCCTCATGTAAACTCTGGGTTCTGGGTGAAAATGATGTCAATGTAGGTTCATCGGTTGTAACAAATGTACTGTGCCTCTGTGGTGGAAGATATGGATAATGGGGAAACTATGCATATACGGGGCAAAGAGTACCTAAAAAAATCATTTCTCAATTTTTCTGTGAATAAAACATTTCAAAATTAAAGTCTATTCAAGACAGAAGACAAACAGAAAGAGGAAGAGGTGGAGAAGGAGCAGCAGCACCAGCAGCTTTAACGTGCTACAGCATGGGATTTTGCCTCAAAATTTTAAAAAATAGTTTAAAGGGTAACAATGCAAGGCCCTGGGTTCAGTCCACAATACAAGGAAGGAAGAAGAGAGGAAGTGGGAAGAAAAGAAAAAAAGAAAAGAAAGGAAGAAGTAAAATTCATAGCAACAGAAAACACAACGGCAGTTGTCAGGGTCTGGAGAGAGGGAAATGGGATATCGTTTAATAATTATAGTTTCAGTTTACAAGATGAAAGAAAAAATTCAGTAGTGTCATACAAGGATGTAAAAATACTTAACACTTATTGACCTACATTTAAAAATGATTAAGACGGTTGACTTTATGTCATTAAAAGTAAAATAGCCAGGCATGGTCACGGTGGTGCACCCCTGTAATCCCAACTCTTGGGAAGGTGAGTCACGAGGATTCCCTGTGAGTTCAGTGTCAGTCTGGGCTACACAGTGAGTTCATGGCCAGCCTGAACTACACAGTGAGACTGTGTCTCCAAAAACAAAACAAAAACAAAAGAAGTAAAATAAAACTAATAAAAATAAAAGCAAATATCAGAAACTTACATGTCTGCTGAAATGTAAAAGGACTCACTATGATTAGTGGTTCACGTTGCAATGAGTTTACTCTTTCCAACCAAGTTACTATTACTATCTTTTGCTTTCATGGGCTTTATTTATTATATTTTCCTTTCCTTCTTAAGATTAATACATAAATAACACCATGGGTGTAGCTCAGTAGGTGAGGGGTTGCCTAGCATATGCAAGGTCATGGGTTCAATCTCCAGCACCAAAACCAAAACAAATACATAGTTAATTTTTCAACATTTACCTTTTCTAATATATACATTTATAGCTATATATTTTCCTCAGCTTCAACTTTATGAATACCCCACAATTTATTGATATATTTTCCTAATTCAGTATAAAATGTTTTAAATTTATATTGTAAGTTCTTCTTTGATTCACCACTTACAAACAAATGCATTACTTAAATCCTAAACACTGGGATATTTATAATTAATGTGGGTAAGATATTACTTATTTCTAACTGTGGTCAGAAAAATCATAGTATTATTTTAATCCCCTAAAATGTAATCAGACTCCCTTTATATAAGCATATGATCAATTAGGATGTTTTACATGCATTTGAAAACCATGTATGTTCTATAGTTGTAAGGTATGTTGTTTTATAGACAGTCTCCCATCCAAGTACTAACCAGGCCAGACCCTGCTTAGCTTCTGAGATCAAACAAGATTGGGCACATTCAGGGTGGTATCACTGAAGACTTGTTTTATAGATATTGATGAGATCAAGTTTGTCAATCACAATTGTTTAATTGAAACTATGCTCAACTATAGCAGAGTAAGAGATATGGTGTTAGATACTGTTGATGTCCAGTTGACTTAATGTAAAGTACTGTGTTGCCTATGTTGTCCTCTTCTGATCTGCTCTGTACTGCCCCCTTTTGTTTTATTCTCTTTTAAATAAAAAAAAAATCACAACTGTTCAGATCCTGTATGAGTTTATATTGATTCCCAACTATTTAGAAAAGTGCTAAACCTTTTTCCCTGTTTATTTCTCTGCCACTTCTTTTAGTATTGTCAAATATATCAAGCAATTTTATGAAGGCATATACATTTAAAACACACACACATTTTTTTGTAGGGGTGGCACTGTAGATGGAACTCAGTGCCTTGCGCATAGGCAAGTGCTCTACCACTCAGCTATGTACCTGGTTCTTTTCTTTTTTAAGACAGGGTCACCCTGTTAGGGCTAGTCTTTGTGATCCTTGTCTCAGCTTCCCAAGTGGCTAGCTTTACAAGCATAGGCCATAACCCTTGGCTTAGAACTGTTATATCTTAATTATAAATTGACATTTCTATTATGAAACATTCCTTTTTATCTCTAGGACAATTTTTGTTCTAATGTTTACTGTCACATATTGCAGTTGGGAGTGTCAACTGATGCAGCCATTCTGGAAAACTGTCAGTATGTCGGAGTTTGTTTTTAACTCTAACTTCCTATTTTCCAGATTACTTAAAAAATAACTATGTTTTGGATATGTGTTTAAAAGAGGCAAAACCTTAGCATACAGGGGAAAATGTATCTATTTCTAAATTAAAATGTAAATATTATGCAGAAAGAAGCCAGGAAGAATATTAGAATTTATGTAGTCATCTGAGGGTATTTTCTTGAATGGAAAATTTTAAGAACAAAGTCACTTAATGAGTCTGTTTTCAGCAAGACCATCCAGGAAAAGGAAAGCGAAAAAGAAACCTCAGTGTACCTTATATTTGGCTTAGTCAGCAGCCACCCCTCTTTTCTTTCTCTGGGTACTTCTGGAAGGGCAACGCTGAGGAAGAAAAAAGGAATCCCATGAGATGCCAGGCCTTTTTTTATGGCCTGAACCGACCAAAGCAGTTTACTCTGAACTACTATCTAACACCCATGGAGAGAAAGTGGGATTCAGGGCAGCCTGAAGAGTGAGCATTCTTGATGTTAGAGGAGAGGTGAAGTCTGTGTTGCCCAAGGCCAGAATGTGTTTTGGCCTCACCTGAGTCTCTTAGGACAGACAGCTGTGGAATTACAAGGGCGGCCACAGGTACCTCATACCCTCATATACCTAATGTCGTGGTCACCATACACGATGAAGATAGTCACATCCACACGCCGATGGACCCCTCAAACACAGTGATGCTACAGATAACTGCAATATCACATTCACTACAGACACACACAGTTACAGTTCCTGCCGGTTCTGCTGAGCACTGCACACAGTCACACTCAAGATAACACAACTGTCACTAAGACTTAGACCCAGTGCCACGTAAAGTTACATAATCACACACATCCTCATATTGTCACGGGCACTCAGTACACCTAACACTACTAACATACAATTACACATACGCACAATCTCAGAATACGAGTCACAGACACATAATCGCTGATTTTTTTCCCCTCTCCCGAACACACGGATCTCGCACAAAGTTACGGGGTCACAATCACAGTCCAATCACAGAAATACAATCACATCTACACGCACAACCTCACGCTGTTACCATCACACTTCTACAACAAAAATGTGCAGTCACGCCTGCATACATAGTCACAATGACACACCTACCAGGGGAACATAAAATCACACTTGCACAGTTTGCACCCCACAGTCACAAAAGGTCACAATCACACAGAGAAGCCCACATTTCTCAACCATTCCAAGAGCCGGATCAACTCTCATAAGTCTGACACTGCAGATCTGTCAGATCCCCCCTTTAAGATCTTCGGG
This sequence comes from Dolichotis patagonum, assembly GCA_004027295.1. Lineage (NCBI taxonomy): Eukaryota > Metazoa > Chordata > Mammalia > Rodentia > Caviidae > Dolichotis > Dolichotis patagonum. The sequence goes on from PVJX010003920.1 coordinate 19,595, forward strand.
GACGCACCTGAGGAACCTAGCGCAACGCCAGAGGCCTGCGCTGCGCACCGCGCACTTCACTTCTCCGCGCTTCACTTCCCCGGAGGCCGAGGGTCCCGTACGCAAACGAAGGGGCCGCCCTGCTCTCGCAGGGCACTCTGGGAAATGTAGTCTGTGGTCCGACCGCGTGGGAAAGATGGCGGATCATTCTCCAAAGCCTGACAGCTACTCCCTGGCGGAGGAAGACAACTTCCCTCCGCGCTCGGAACTGCTTTCCTGAGTCTTCGAGATTCAGATGCAGCTTCGGAGTGAAGCTCTCACAGAAAGCCAGGACGGATGTACCGAAGACAAGCTTGCTGCATGGTACCTGCCAACCTCAGGAAGTCACAAGAAAGGGTTTGGCAAACTAAATTGTGTCGCAAAGATTTCTGGGAACTGTAGTCTAGAGCCGGAAAACGTGAGGCGCCAGGAATTGTGAAAGTTGGTCCAAAATAACATTCTGCACTTCGCCTGCTGACAGTAAAGAGCACACCAGCGTGTTGGATTGTAACCCATTCTAGGAATGCTCGGGCCGACAAAATCTCCAGTTTTGCTTCCTCCGTGGGTGAGCTACAGTATAGGCTGTAGAATTGCATTTATGTAAAATACCCAGAGTGGCTGCTGGGCCTGGTGGCACATGCCTGTAATCTCAGCACTTGGGAGGCTGAAGCAAGAGGATCGCTGCGAGCTCAAGGCCAGCCTGAGCTACAAAGTGAGTTCGAGGGGCCAAGGATTTAGCTCAGTGGCATAAGCGTCTACCTGGCAAGCAGGAGGTCATGAGTTTGATCCCCGTACCAATAGAAAAACAAAACAAAAACGAAGTGAGTTCAAGGCTAGCCTGAAATGCATAGAGACACCTTATCTTAAAAAGACCAAAAAAAAAAAAAAATTACAGAGTAGGCAAATCCACGAACACAGAGCATATTACAGTATTTATTAAACGACTGGCAGAGTGGAGGAATTTTGAGTGATTGCTAACAGGTATAGGGTTCCTTTGGCCGGTGATGTTTCCACAACTCTGAACATTAAAAATGGCTAGAGCCTGGGATACAGCTAAGTGGCACAAGTGCCTGTCTGGCAAGCATGAAGTCTTGAGTTCAGTCCCAGTACCAAAATAATAATAATAATAATAATAATAATAATAATAAACGGCTAATCTAGGGTGGAGCTGAAGCTCTGAGGCAGAGCGCTCTCCTAGCACATACAAAGTTCTGGGTTCAATTCCCCAGCAGTGAAAAAAAAAAACTGACTAAACTGTACACCTTAAAGAGCTAACTTTATGGTTTGTGAATTCTATTTGTGTGACTTTAAAATTACTATTTATGTAGTGGGGATTGAAGCCAGGGCATTGGCACTGAGCTACATCCCAGCCCCCTTTTAATCTTTATTTTGAGCCAAGGTCTTCCTAAATTTCCTTGGGCTGGAATTTAGGATCCTTGGGTCTCAGCCTACCAGAGTACTGGGAATACAGGAATGTACCACCATGCCCAGCTAAATGCTCTTTATTTTTAAGTGAACTGTTTGATGAGGTTAACAAATGTATATCACCACAAAATTAGGCTATAAACCATTTTTATACGTCATTACCACCATCTCCTAATTTTCCTGTGACGTTGTTCAGTAATTTCCCACCTCCCTGTGCCCAAGTAAGGCATCCACTGACATCTTCCCTCACTATAATCAGTCTTCTTCCTATGGAAACACATCAGTGGACTTTTTTGGTCTGACTCTCTAAGTGTTTATGATGTTTATGAGTGTCATTGGTGCAGTTTCTGTATCATTTTCTTGCATTGCTGTGTAGCATTCCACTTTATGAATATGTCTGAGTTTATCCATTCACATGTTTATGTATATTTGAATTGTTTTCAGATTGGTTGATTTGAATAAAGCCAATGTAAGCATTTGCGTACAAGTCTTTGCAAACATATGCTTCCATTTATATTAGGAAATATGTATTAGTGGAATTGGTGAGTCATCTGGAAAATGCATATTTAATTTTGCAAGCAGCTGCCACACTGTTTTACAAAGTGGCTGAACTATTTACATTCTCACCAGCAATGTGTGAAATTTCCAGTTTCACATCTCCTCAGTATTTGTTACTGTCCGTGTTTTCAGTTTTAGTTGTCTAGAGGGTAGGCAGTGATATCTAAGTGTAATTTTGGTCTGCATTTCCTGATGACTATGGATTATAGCATACTCTATATTAAGCATTCTTTTAAGACATTTCTGTTAATTTTTATTTTAAAATTGGTTGTCTTACTGATTGTAAATGGCCCTTATATATTCTGAATAAGTCTTTTCTCAGTTTATGGTGTTTTTCAAAAAGCAGTTTTAACTTTTAGTGAAGTCCAATTTATTACTTTTTATTTTATATGTCATGTTTGTTGTGTTTTTTTAAATAAATCTTTGCCTACCCCAGGGTTGTGAAGAATTGTTTTATTATAAAGGTTGTGTAGTTTTCATTTATATTTGGGTCTATCATGCACTTGAGCTTAGTTTCTGTGTGCAGGGTGAGTTAATATCAGTGTTATTTTTTCCATATGGAAATTCAGCTTTCTAGCCCCATTTGTTGACAACAATCACTCTCCTCAGCATCCATAGTAAGCAGGATAATGGTTCTTCCAAAATCCCCATATCCTAATTCCAGAAAGTGAATATATTATTTCACATGGTATGGAGAATTCAGTGAGTAGTGGAATTAAAGTTGCTAATTAGCTGAATTTAAAATAAGGAGATTACACTGGATTATTTAGTTGAACCCAGTGAGTTAGGATCATAGTGGTATGAAGTCAGAAAGCCACAAACCAGCCATAATTGGATACATAATGTATCCAACCATAATTGGATACAGAAATATAACCATAATTGGATACAGAAATGAAAGGGAGCTATGAGTTTCTTGAATTTAAAAAGAGAAGGAAACATATTGTCTAGGGCCTCCAGAAAAGGATACAGCCATCTCAACTCCTGATTCTAAAGCAGGAAAAATTCAGACTTTTCTTTTTGCATTACTGGAGATTAAAGATTGAACCCAAAATGTTCCTACTAGCTATATCCCCAGCCCTTTTTTGAGGTTTTACTTTGAGACATAGTCTTGCTATGTTACTAAGTGGCTCAGGCTGGACTTGAACTTGTGATTCACCTGCCTCAGCCTCCCAGAATACTGGGATTACAGGCATGTATCACCATCCTACCCACCTAGTTTCAGACTACTGACCTACAGAACTGTAAGGTAACAAAATGTTATTTTGAGCCACACAGTAGTAATTTGTTACTAAACCATAATAAAATAATACAGAAACTGTATTAAAAATGTTATGTATGTTTTAAGTGTAAATCTACAATGATCTATATTTGTACTCTTATCAAGTACTATCTAGTATACTTTTTATTGATGTGACTTACATAGCATAGAATTTACCATTTAAACTGTACAGTTCATTGCACTGTATTAGATTAATCCAAGTGGTTTTTTTTAATTCAAATATGGAAGACTTGAATGGTCTTTTGACTCATGTATGCATCATCTAAATGCAACAAGTGTTCACATCTTGTGTAATTGTTTGGCGTGTGTGTGTGTGTGTGTGTGTGTGTGTGTGTGTGTATGGCTAGTTTGTCCAAAAGCAAAGATTACAAAAATTCCAACCAACGAAACGTAGAAACAAAAGGCCAAACAAGCTGCTTTTCCTTTTTTTTGACTGGACAAAATTAAGATGTTGAATAATGACTCACAAGCCTGTAGGTAATTTCTAAATTGTGACTAAAACACTACACTGCTTATTCATGGTAAGTTGTCACTTTAGGATACGAAGTCCTTAATACCCTGTCTCCTTTCTTATCACCATAGTTGATATGATGGTAACCAGTGCCTGCTTTGTGATGCTTGGCATGCTTTTAGAAAGATCTATACATTATTCTGATGATTTGTTATTGTATTTGGAGTGTACCTGGAGACTTTTTTCATATATTATTTTATTAATTTTTCCTCATATAGTCAATGACTGGAAAGTATTTCAATGAGAAATAAGTGTGTTCTTTGAAATTTTGGTATTTAAAAAATCAAGAGGAATTCTAGTCCGAGACAACTTTAACTGGCATATTTTCAATGATGTATGCTGTCTAATCTGAATAGTTGCAGACATCATTACTCTTTACCTCTAAGTATTTGATTACACATCTGCTAAAAACAAGGATATTCCCCAACATAGCCGGAATATCATCACATCTAACAACAATAAAAACATCTGAAATACACTCTGATATCTAATCCATGCTGTTATGTTTCCACTTGTCCTCAAAATTACTTTCAAGTTTTTCTTTAAAATATTTTAGGGAAGGGGAAGTGTATGAAAAAAACAATTAAGACATAATGTATATATGTGCCAACTTCCCACAGTGAATATAATCATTATGTACTGAAAACATGAACCAGTAAGAATAAAAATTAAAACAAAGATTTTTAGTGGCAAAACAAAGATTTTTAGTGGGGTGAAGGCAATGATGGGGATGTAGAGAACGGGAATTCAGTCATTTGGTTGTTCTATCTTAATCTAGAACCATTTTCTCCCATGAAACTGAATTTTAAAGAGTTCATACTAGTTGTCTTACAGAATGTTCCACATACAGTACTGAGATTTTTGTTGTTGTTGTTTCTTACTCATGGCTATTTACCTTGTTCTTCTGTACCCTAGATTTTCTGAAAGTCAGGTCTAATATCTTGTATGTATCCTTTTTTGTTGTTGTTGTTTTGTTTTTCTGAGACAGGGTTTCACTGTGCAGTTCAGGCTGGCCTTGAACTCACCAGTGGCCCAAGCTGGCCTCAAACTTGAAGTGATCCTCCCATCTCAGCCTCCTGAGTGCTGGGATTACAAGCATGTGCCACCATACTGGTGCTTCTTTATATCAGAGTTAAATGTTTCTTTATAAAATATTATAAATCTGATGCTCTATATTTCATATTTTGTGTCCTTAGTAGAAAATATAGCCAAATATCTTTTAGACTTTATCTTAAAAAGTGAGAAGACTTCTTAAATATGATGTAAAAGTAACTAGGTCAATGCTATTAATACCTAATAACATAAGTCTCAGCTTTTCATTTTTTCAGAATATTCTTTGCTATATTTCTTACATAAACACTCTCATATGCAAACTTTTAATTACCTTATCTAATATTATGACAAGTATTCTTGAATTTTCAATGAATTCCAGTGAATTTATGTATTAATTAGGGAAGAATTGGCAATTTTATATATTGGCTCTTTCATAAACATGGGATTATATCCATCTCTTCATGGAGACCTTTTATGTTTTTCATTAATGTTTTATGTTTTATCCTAGATAAGCTTTGAACTTTTCTTAGAGCTTTTCTTTAGAACTTGCAGCTTTTTTTTTTTTTTTGAGACAGGGCTTTTAGGTAGTCAGGCTGGACTTGAACTCACTATGTAGCCCAGGCCGGCCTCAAACTCAGCAGTTCTGCTGCCTCAACCTCCCCATAGGATTACAGGTACCACCCTGCCCAGTTTAGAACTTGAAGCTTTTAAAATTACAAAAATAATCCTTTTTTCCATGTGCTGACGATGACCCAGTGGTAGAGCACTTGCCAAGCATTTGTGAGGCCCTGGGTTCAATTCCCAGCACCACAAAACAATCTTTTTTTTCTTTTTAAATTTCCTAATATATTAGTACTGACATCCTATTTTTTCACAATTGATTTTTTTATCTTTCTATTTTACTAAATCCACTTATCAGTTCTATTCCTTTATCCTTTGAGGCTCTTGGGGTTTGCAAGTTTTGATACTTCTTCCTTCCTTTCCTTGGCTCAGGGACCCAGGTTCCTTTCTTGCTATTCTTCCTTCTTATCATGTAATTTCTAACAAGGACTCCCTCCTTCATCGAACTTTAGTCAGGCTCCTCTGACTTGTCTTCTTGGATGAGCTTCCGTCTTTGCCCTGCTTACCTTGGGCTTCTGTTCCTAGTTCACTAAGAATCCTTTCAAGGCAGTTTAGCAAGAGTTCCCCCCACCCCTGATACCTAAACCAAATTCCTCTCGGTAATTTTCTATTTACTGACTCACTCACCCTACACATTGGCCATAAATTCTCAGTTGCTCTTGTTCTTGGAGTTGAATTCACTGCCCCCTACTGCATTAGTCTTGACCCTTACTGAAGAAATCATGAATAAAGTCTTTGCTGTTTAACTTGTCCAGTGCAAGTTTTCTTAGATGCTTCCATCTTTAAGATCACCTCATGGATGAAATGCCCACTGCTGCCCCAGCAGAGTCATCTGCATCCTGGAAAAGAAGAATGATCAAAGAAAGGGCTAGGAGAAGCTGGGTGTGGTGGTGTATATCTGTAGTGCCAGCAGTCTGGGAGGCTGAGGCAGGAGGCATACAAATTCAAGCCCAGTCTGGCCAATTAGTGACTTAGTAATACCTGTCTCTGAATGAATGAATGAATGAATGAATGAATGAATGAATGAATGAGATGGGGATGTAGCTCAGTGCAAAAGCCCTGGATTCAATCCCCAGTGTCACAAAAAAAAAGTAAGTAAGAAAGAAAAAAAAAAAAAGAAGACAGAATCATCAGTCTCTCGTGATTCAGCACTCTCCAAGCAGGCCTCTCAAAAAATAACACAGAAACTACCACACAGTAGTTTTGCTTATATTTAAGTACCAGAATTTAATCATATACACACCCATCTGTAATGGAGGCAGGCTAGCCTTTCAGCTAGGTATAATGCTGCTCTAATTAAAATCAGAGTTTCACTAGGAAGGATGAAAAGATGATATATTGGTTAGCAAATAACGATCTTTGCCACAGGTGGTGGGAGTGAAATTAAGATCAGTATAAAAGTTGTTGTAATTCTGAAATCACTGATACTTGATGTAGAGTATTCATAGTGGGGGTAAAGAAGATAGAAAAAAGACCTATCCAAGCGTGGCAGCATACACCTATGAGCCTACCACTCTGAGAGGCTGAGGTAGGAGGATCGCAAGAAGTTTGAACATAGCCGTGGCAATTTAGCAGTTTAGCAAGACCCTGTCTCAAAAGTAAAAAAGGGTTTGGGATGTAGACTAGTGCAAAGGTCATGTGTTAATACCTAGTACCAAAAAAAAAAAAATTAAAGAACTATAGAAAAGCTAGACAACATTTTTTGAATGTTGAAGAGATATTTGAATAATTTTTACCTTTTTCCTAGGCTTTTGATTTTCAGCCTTACTGTATTGTGATGAATTCAAAATCATTCACCATATCTAACTTCATCATCTTTGTGAAAATTATTTTTGGCTTTATAACATTTACTACTTACTGAGCATTTATTTTTTCCAGGGACTTTACTCATCTTTTCTTTTTATTATAGGAACTTTCAAACGTGCACAAAAGAGAATAATATATTGAATTTGACTGTACCTGTAAGTCAGCTTCAATATTTTGCAGATCTTATCCTGAATTATTCTTAATTCTAACAATTAGCCTATAGGTTAGGTATTACATTCCTTTTACAGATGAGGCAATGGGGCCTGAAGATTAGAGGGAATTCTTCCAAGGACACAGACCTCACAGTTAGCAGAGCTAAGACTTGAAACCAGGTCTCTGTGCTACAGTTGTTTTGATCCTCTCACTATGTATATTGCTTTGCACGTTACTTGGTCATGCTATCTGCTTTTACTTCAGGCTATCAGTGGCTAAATCCTTTGTTGAATTTGCTTGCTTCTCATTCTTAGCTAGCATCATCACATTCTAAGACAATGATATTTTACAGGGGCCCTACTCTAGACAAAATTTTCCTCACCATGCATTCACATTAGATTACTTAAGCCTTTTCAACTTTTCCATATTTCCCACTTTTGATTGCCATACTCTTGTTCCTATCAGATAATATCTAGCGTTCTTTTATTATAATGCTTCTGTTTCACTAGTCACAGGAGGTACCCTTTGCTCCCCTATCCTTTGAAGGGTATACCATAATATTCTCACACCCACAAATTCAGCTTCCATGAATATCAGGTATATAACCTTTCCATAATACATGGATATCATAAGATCCTTTAAAAATGATTATGATACTCAACTAGTTTTCCTATTTTTAATTACATATTTTCCAACACTCCCATTCCAGTTATTTTTTCTTAACCATTTATTATTCAGTAGTGTTTTATTGAACATTTGTATTGCAAGCACTGTGATAGAAACAGATTGAATAATAATAATTTATTTTTATTTTTGGTTTTTATGGGTACCAGGAATTGAACTCAGAACTTCAGACTTGCCAGGCAGATGCTGCTGGCATCTATATCCCCAGCTGAGCTATATCCCCAGCTAGTTATATATTTTTAAACATCTTTGTCATTTCTGGGCATAGTGGTATATGCCTGTAATCCCAGCAATCAAAAGGCTGAAGCTGGAGGATTGCCACGAGTTCAAGGCCAACCTGGATTACATGCTGAATTCAAGGCCAGCCTGAGATGCATAGTGAGACCTGTCTTAAAAAAAAAAATCTTTGTAGATGTGTCCATTTTTCCTTGACGTTCCTTCAAATTGTGCCTTATATATTCTTGGTCCGCATAAATTGATTGTTGAATCTTCTTGATTGATCACTTTCTTTTTTACTGTTTAACATCCATCTTTATCCCTGTAAATGTTTTTGGTCTTAATGGACATTTTGATGGATATTGACATTATTATTCTTTTAATTCTTTTGGTAGTACTGGGCACTGAACCAAGGATTTTTCACTGAGCTACATCCTCAGGCTGCCTCTCTCTTTTTCTTTTATTCTTTCTATTAATATATGTATTATTTTTATTTCTCCTCATCTCCACAGAATTTACTTCCCTATTTATCATCTCTCTATTATTTTACTCATTAAATTATTTATATTTTGGGTTAAAGAAGTCATGTGATGTATAACCTGTGTCTGCTTTATTTCATTTAGTATTATGGTCTTTAGGTGCATCCATTTTCAACTAATGACCCAAATTTATCCTTCTTTGTGGCTGACTAGTACTCCATGTGTATGTGTATCATGATTTCTTTATCCATTTATCTGTTGATGGACAGATATACAGACCGCCTCCAACAATGATCTATCATAAGTTTTGTTGCTATAAATATGGGTGTGCATATATCATTGTAATATGACATCTTTAACTCTATTGGGAAGATATCTAGAGGAGGTATAGCTGGGTCAAATGAAATTCTTGTATTTAGTTTTATGAGGCATCTCTATACTGGTTCTCACCAACAATAGAACATCTTAGTGACAGAGCAAGCCAACACCTGGGTTCAATTCTTAGTACTGGAAAAAATCCTGTTTTGTTAGTTTTTGCTATATATATATATCTCAGAACTAATGTATATTGTTAAACATTAGAAGTATTGTATGCTTTTTGTAGCTGCATCCTCCAAAATACGAGAAGTCCCTGATAATATTCTTTTGCCTTGAAATCTGTATTTGTATAATACTACCTCTGCACCTGTTGTCTTCTTGGTAAATGTTCTGATATTCCCTTTGAAGTTTTTACTGTGAAAATTTCACACAAGTATTTAAAAAGAGACCACTTTAATAAACTGTTCACCTGGCTTCAACATTCATCAATATTATTTTCTTATTTCTCAGTGGAGTATTTTCAATTTTTATTACATGTTTGCAGTACATAATTATATTCATCATGGGAAGTTGCTACACATTGGAAGTTGCTACACATAGTTGGTACACTTTTTTTTTTTTTTGGTACTAGGGATTGAACTCACCACCTCGCACTGGCCAGGCAGGTGCTTACACCACTGAGCTAAATCCCCTGCCCAGTACATGTCTTTATAAGTACATGTTTTTAGCTTATAATGTTTACATTCCTCGCATGGAGTTGGTACATGTACATAATACATTTTACTTCTTTTTTCACCCTCTTTCCTTCCCCTCTCCTTTGCCTCCATCTCTTAATCTCCTTCCCCTTTGAGAAAGATCTGTCACCCTACTTCCTATAACCTTTCATTTTGCTCTTTATTTATAATTTGGGTTTCTTAGATAAAGAAACTATGCACTATTTAAACTTGTGTGTCTGATAACACATCTTAATTACTTCTATCTCCTTCCCTTTTCCCTCCATCTCAGTGGAGTTTTTAAAACTATCAAAAGCCAGGTAGGGTGGCACACACCTGCAATCCCAGCACTCAGGAGGCTGAGGCAGGAGGACTGCCTTGAGTTCAAGGCCAACCTGGGATACCTAGTGAGTTCAAGGTCAGCCTACACTACCTTGTGAGATCAAACAACAAACTATCAGTTCATGCATAAATGTTTTCAGATGAATATTAAAAGATACACTGTCTTATTTTAACATAATTACCTAACACATTTAGCAGTAATACTTAAGCATCTGGTATAATGTATGTTCACTAATGGATTTCCACAGATTTTTCCTTAAACCAGAATTTGGAGGAAGAAAGAGAACCTGGGACAAACAAAGAGTCCAACCCTCTAACTGCCCCTTGCTCCCACAGGGCGGCAATGAAAGAGATCAGACCCAGGCACTTACACATGCTGAGCAAGCCCTGTACCACTGAACTACAGTCTGAGTTCGAGAGAGGTAGATAACGAATCTGAAGACACCCAGCACGCAAAGATCAGAGCAAAGGTCCAATTCTCTGAAAACACGCCTTCCCATGGGACGCTGCTGTGCGTGCCTTAGGGGATGACAAGCCTGAGCTCTGAGGAATGTAGGGATTTAGTGAGACCCTGACTCAAACATTGAAAACAAAATCTGGGATGTAGCTCAGTGGTAGAGTACCCTGGGGTTTCATCATGAAAAACAAACACCAACCAAAACCCAAGAGGCCCCCCAACACCACAGCAAAAACTCATAAAACAAACACAAAACTCCCACACTCCCCACCTGCTGGGAACGAATGTTTTCAAGTAGAGCACAGAACCCGCCACTGCTGTCAAGTAGCACTCGCAGCATAAACAGTGCCTACATTGGGTGCTGAGATAATTTGAGGGTCACAAAAGGACTGTATCTTTACAACCCAACCTCCCACAGGTAGGTAGCCTCATAAAGGCAATAAAACAGGTGTAGGAAAGTTAAGGCAAGGGGTGTGAGTAGTTAGCCACTTCAAAATTTTCATATAGAACCAAGGGAAGGGTCAGAGACTAGGTTTAAGCTTTCATTTACATAAGAAGGTCACTGTTAATTACACTTATAAGTAAATAAAAATAGCAAGGTTTTCTCAAGTCCTTTACTCTCACATTATTTTTATTGCTGTCTAGTGTGTTTCTTGAGGTAGTTAGAGGGGAAACTAACGGGGAATCAAGCCTCCATTCCCTCCCCCCAGTCCTTCTGGAGGGGACGCCTTGACTTCGTCTCTCCAGGTGGTGTCTGAGAAGATCGGACCATGAGTGCTGCCTCAACTTCTACTGTGGGGTTTTCTTCCATTAAAGATTATACGCCTGTAATCCCAGCACTTGGGAGTCTGAGGCAAGGGGATTGCTGTGAGTTGGTGGCCAGCCTGGGCTACAAAGTGAGTTCAAGGCCAGCCTAAACTGCATGGCAAGACCCTGTCTCAAAGACAAAAGAAAAGATTATACGGAGCTGGGCGTGATGTCGCACGGGCGGGGGCCAAACAGGTTTCGCCGCTGAAAGTGAGGTCTGTGTTGCTAGGGGTTTCGACCGGGAACAGACCAGTCCTGGCCTCTCCTCTCCCTGCAAGGTTTCTCCATAAAGTGGGTCGCGCCAGCCTAATTTTAACCTTCGTTTCCCAGTGGTTTCTACCACAACCCTTAATGGTTCTTAGATCCATATGCCCCGTGATTTTTTTCCAGCACATAATTCTCTGCAGTGAGCTGTATCCAGGTCGGCAGCGGTCTTTCCTAAGTATAATTTAGAAGTATAACATAAAACTCCAGAGCCCGTGTTCAGTACTGTATCTTCTTTTTCCCGGAAGCCCGGTGCTGCGTTTCTATGTGACAGTCCCAACTCACGCTTTGAAACTGCTAGGGACCAGTTTTACGCTGTACGGAACGGGTAAGTTTTCATGGTGGCATCCTACAAACAGAAGCACTACTGAGCGCAGCCATGTTTTTTCCCCGACAGCGCCTCCTTGTGGAAACTGCGTATATTGTACTACAAAGAGCTGCGCCAAAGTAATCCAGAGCATGCGCAGTACTAACAGTCCCTCCAAAGGGAAGGTTTTTAAGAAATCGGACCGGAAGTGGAAGTGGTCCTAGAAGGCATTTTCGTCGCCGCTAAAAATATTTCCATATTTTAATGGCGAGAAGCCGCTGAGAGGATATTGGTTGGTTGCGATTAGAGATTTGTGGAGTTAGTAATGTATGTATGTGGGCGGGTGTAGTTAGTGATGGGGCTTTGGGTTCAGTGATTTTAACGGGTTTTGTTGTCGGTTGAAGGTTGTAACTGAGGAGGGTCTGTCCTCTCAGTGATGGAGCTCTCTGAGACGAGTTAGTAGCATTTTGGGAGAAATGGGAGTTTGTGATCAGTGACTGAGGGCCTGACATGTCAGCCCTGGGGATTTGGTGGGATGTGTGCTTTTTAACTGAGTTGAGAGTTCAGGTCATTAATTTTCAGCCTTTAATATAAAGATTCATAACTTTGGTGTGTAGCATTTTATTGTTCTAATCAAAGTGGGTTTTTAAAGTTTCTTTTTGACCCATAAGTTACTTAGAAGTACATTCTCAGTTTCAAATATTGTCTCGCTAATGCTCGATCAGAAAAAAAAGTGATCTATAGCCTATATCATGGGCAGTTTTCATAAATGTCACATCTGTTACATAAAACAGTATCTATTTAATTGTATTGTTGTATACATTAAGCATCTATTTTACATGTATGTCTCACAATTCCTTACAAATTATTTTAATTAGGGGAAGAAAAACTCATGCTGGAAAGGTGGTTTATTTGTCCTGTCAGTTTCTGCTCTGTATATTGAAAACTGTGTATTATTAGGAATATATGTGTATTTTTTAGTAAAAGATGAATAAAGAGTCAAAGGATATTACAGCAAATCTACAAATATTTTTAAAAAGTATTTTCTCAAATGCTTTCCAGCTGTGTGTATTGTTACTTTTTAAAGTGTCTTTTTGCAATTTGGAGAGAAAAGCATATTTAGTGCATAATTTGAACTTAAATTTTTATTTTCTGTAAATCTTCATATCCTTTGTCCAGAATTTTAATAATTGATAGATTTTTACGTTAGAAATAAACTGTTGTCACATAATGAAAAAAATTAACATATAAGTATTTTGATTTTATGGTGTATTTTAACATAATTAGCAAATATATAATCAGAAATATCTTTTTCCTTTTATAACTTCTGCGTTTTTTTCTAATGTGTACTAATATCCCTCTAAGCCCCTTAAAGTATTATGTAAATGTAATACTCCTAAAATATATCTCATGCTGAACATGTATTTAAGTGTTCATCCTGCTTGAACTGAGTAGTGTGTGATGGTGATCTAGTTCATTTTATTCCATATGGGCAGACAGTTATATTAGCATTATTTATGCAATGAATGTCTTGTGTACAAATACTACTTTTGAAACATATATAGATCAGTATAGTCTGGTATATTGTTTTGCTTGTTTTAATTACATCATTTTTAATTTGGTTTACTATCTGATAGTACATGATGGTTTCTAATATTTACTGATTAATTCTTGTGTGCTAGGGAGGTATTGAATACTTAAAAACATCTTAATTTTCATAACTATATGATAGTTTTTTCATACTCATTTTTGAGACAAAGTGAAGTAATTTAATATTGTCATAGATGAAAGGTAGCAAAGCTAAAATTCAAGTATGTAGTAATGTTATACCAAATCCTATGCTTTTTCCTATATCTTAGCATAGCGAGTGCCTATCACATATAGATTTTGTTAAATTTTATATTCTCCATAGCACATCTTCTTCAACATGGTCCCTCTAACAACAGTTTTAACATTATCTGGGCTCTAGTTGGAAATGCAAATTCTTGGGCACTACGTACTGAGTTAGAAATTGTGAAGGTGATGCTGAGGATTTTTAACTGTTTAACAAGCTCTCCAGATGATTTGTGTGGGTACTTAAGTTTGACAACTACTGTTCTGTGCTGTCTAGCTTAGGCACTAGCACCTTGGTATATGGGGGAAATGTTTTAAGCGGTAAATGTTGAATGATTGACTATATGGACTTGCTTTTTCCAGGTTTACTGGTATCTCTGTGGAGTCCCTGAACCAGATATTTTTCCAGACTCCAGGTTACCTCCTCCCAACAGTCTCAGTCTGCTTCAATTCACAGTAGAACATTAAGCTTCAGTCTTCAGAGAGAAGCAGAGTTGAGAGAGACCAAGTGTGACGATGCCAGTTAATTGGACCTTACTCCAGAAATCCACAAGGCTAGCTCCAGAGAATCATGGCAGCTCATGTGAGGTAAGGAAGTGGCACTCCATGGGTGGGAATTTATCCTGGGAGCAGATACCTCTGATCTGTCATCAGAGCCTTGAAGCAGGATTACAGGAAGCAAATACTGATTATCTTGTCAAGAATGAGCAGCACATAGGTAATGTGTCTGTAGTGAACCATTAGGGAAGACTGTTGTTTATTTGGTCAGTTTGATCACTGTGAATAGAATTTCTAGTCAGAAATTACTTTTGTGTGGGCTTTTGAAGGTATTTCTGCATTTCATCTCAAACCGCCTCTCTACAGAAGTTTTCTCTTTGCTGCTTTTCAGATGTTAATTCTTCATATTTTTCTCTACTATTTTCTATTTCTTTGCTGCTGTGCTTTCTGAGAAACTTTGTCTTCTATTGAACATCTATTGAGCCCTTTGTTGAGCTTCTCATTACAACTATTAGAAAACTATAAAAAGCAACACATGTGTAAAGTATTATGGTGAAAGAACTTCAGGGAAAGATGAGTCTGGTTCATCCATATCTGTGCCCTACATGCTCATGTCTTCCAATATAGATGACCAATGTTATTAGTTTTCTTTGTTTGCTTAATTCTGTATATAAGTAAAAACAATTACGATTTTTTTCTAGTGATTTTGCAAAAGCGAGTGTATTAGATATACTCTTGTATTTTGTTTGATAAAATATAAAGCATATTATGACAACATTACAGTAGACACTCTTATATAGAAGTGGTGGCATTTCATTTCAGAATTGAGGCAAATGTAGTGAGAGTCTCAGTGAATGTCAGTGAATATCTATCTACTTCTGTTGCTGTTGGACAATTTATGGTTGATAGCTTAATAATTTTTGTTTAAAAGTTAGGAAGTATAGAATGAGGCAAAAGCTAAGATAAAAAAGTAGCATTCACTTGTATTGACCAGAATATGGAGACGTGTGTTGGCTTTTATAGTTCTGATCTTTGTACTAGGACATGATCACAAAGTGGTGTTTGTTTTGTCTGGTACGAGGATAAAGAGTAGGTCTCATTTGATGTTAATGTTCTGTGAGAATATCTTACAAGCCGACTCCTCAGAACACTGAAGCCTAATTGTAGCAGGCTAACAATAAGGTGTCAGGGGCTGCTTTTCTTCTCATTTAAAAAGGAAGGAATGTAAGAAATTGTCTCAGAGGGCCAGGGATTTAGCTCAGTGGCATAAGCACCTGCCTTGCAAGCGTGAGGTCATGAGTTTGATCCCTGGTACAAAAAAAAAAAAATTGTCTCAGAAATAAAGACCAAAGGAAAGCTATACTTTTAGGAAAAGATCAAAGGGAATTTAAAATGAAGACAACCTAGAGAAGGATAGTGCATATTTACTAAAAAATAACACATGAAGAATTATAAAAATCACCAACATTTATTTAATAATGTATATTTGAAATATATTAAGTACAGAGTGTACTTTGGAGGCTGAGGCAGGAGGATGGCCATGAGTTTGAGGCCAGCCTGGGTTACATAGTGAGTTCAAGGCCAGTCTGAACTACTGAACTATATATAGTGAGACACTGTCTCAAAAAAAAAAAAAGAAAGAAAGAAAGAAAAAAAGAGGGACAGAAATCACTAAAGGTACTATTGGCCATTTTACTAACTTTATTGACAGAAATTAAAAATATTAACTTTTTGCTAAAATATTGATCCTATTCTTTGACCACATGTTAGATTAAAATTAAAAAGTTTCATCAAATGCTTTGTTCGGTGTCAATTGATATGATCATGTGGTTTTTATCTTTCAGTCTATAGACTTAATGCCACTTGAAAATAATTAAAGCAGGAGATTTACTTAAGTATATTTTACCAGTTAAAAAGTATTTCAGTAAATACCATACTGCATTTTAAAGTTTATGTGGTAAAGCTAAACTGTAGAAAGTGGGAATGTGAATATAGATTTAAATACCTTTTTAAGGACTCCTGAAAGTTTGAAGAAAAAAAATACACCCAAGGTATGAGTTATGATTTTAATTGTTAAAAAATAAACAACTCAATAAATGTAAATAATAATGACAAAAAATGATAAGGGAAAAAATAAATTGCATAAAGGACAAAGATGATAAATTGATTGTCCCGACCCGCGGTAAGTCAATGAAGACCCTAGAGGGGGAGTGGGGATGAGATAGGACAAGAGACACGAGAAATGGAGACAAGACAGGATTCTGATCAAGTCTCTTTTATTTAGGGATAGCTCAGTGTATATATAGGGAGTGCGGAAATGAGGAAGTCAAGTCATTTGATGTAGTAGGGTAGCTAAGCAACCATGGGTGGTACTAACCCTTTGGTGGGAGTATCTAGGCAACAGTTGGGCGGGCTCAACTTTTTGGCGGGAGTAACTATGGGCAACAGTGGGAGGAAGTGGGGAAACAAAAACCTGTCTGGGGAAACAGAAACTTATCTTTAGGAAAGCAGGAGTTTGACTAATACTCGTAGGATGGCGGTTATTGCAAAATGTATCCTTATGAAAATGGAAGACAGTTACAGGTCCTCAACAATTGATAAAGATATTTGAAAGAAACACAAATTGCTTCTATGTGGTGATGATCAAAACGAAGTGATGATAGCTGGGCGTGGTGGTGTACTCTGGGAGGCTAAGGCAGGTAAATTGCAAGTTTCGTGACTTAGTTCCTGTCTCACAATAAAAGTTTAAAAAGTACAGCACTATTTATTGAAGAGGCATTTTCCCCTGTGTGTGTGTGTGTGGTGTGTATGTTATGCCCTTGTCAAAAATGTAGTGCTGGAGGCCTGAGGATTTAGCTCAGCAGACATAAGCACCTGCCTGGCAATTGTGAGGTCATGAGTTTGATCCCCAATACAAAAAACAAAACAAAAAAATCGCTATTCTCTTTATGGGCAAAGTAGTATTGGGATTTATCTCTATGCTGTATTCTGTTCCATTAGTCTGTGTATCTGTTTTTATGCCAATAGTATACTCTTCCAGTGGTATTATAATTTTAATCAGGAAGTATGCTGTCTCCAACTTTTTTTTTTTTATTCAGAATTGCTAAGGCTCTTTGGGATCTTTTATGGTTCCATATGAATTCTAGGATTGATTTTTCCATTTCTGTGAAGGCTGCCTTTAGCCTTTCAGTAGATATAGTGTTGGATCTATAATATATAGCTTTAGGTAGTATAGACATTTTAATAATATTAAATCTTCTGACCCATGCGCATAGAATTTCTTTCCATTTGTAACTCCCTCTTCAGTTTCTTAATCAGTGTTTTATAGTTTGTAGTGCAAAAGTCTTTTAGCTGCTTGGTTAGGTTTATTCCTAAGTTTTTTTAATGCTATGGTAAATGGATTTTCTTGATTTCTCTTTTAGGTTATATCTAATTTATTAAAAAATACCATAGATTTTTATAGATTGAATGTTTTACAACTTTATGGAATGCATTTATTAGATCTAATAGTTTTTTAATGGAATCTTTTGGTTTTTGTATATATAGGATCATGTCATCTGCAAATAGAAATAATTTTACGTCTTCATTTCTTGTTGTAGTGCTGTTTCTTTTTCTTGTCTTAATTGTTCTTGATAGTACTTTCAGTACTATGTTGAATAGAGTGGTGACTGTGGGCATCCTTGTCTCTAGATCTTAGAAGAAAAGCTTTAATTTCTCCCAATTTTATATAATGTAAGCTATAGGTTTTTTATAAATGACCTTTATTATGTTGAAGTGCTTTCCTTCCTTACCTAAACTATTGAGTTGGTTTTTTTAATTAAGAAAGGATGTTAAATTTTATCAAATGCTTTCTTCTGTGTCAATTGATATAATCCTGTGGTTTTTACCTTGCAACCTGTAAATGTCATGGAATATTATACAAGTCTTGCATACCAGAGATAAATCCCATTTGATCACTCTGTATAATCTTTTTGATGTATTGTTTGATTTGCTAATATTTTATTTATGGTTTTGAATCAGTGTTCATTAGAGATACATACTGTTTTCTTTTCTTGTGGTATCTTGTCTGGCTTAAGTATCAATACAATGCCGGCTTCATAAAATGTGTTAGGAATATTCTTCCAGTGCTATTTTTTGCAAAAATTTAACAAATATTGGTATAGTTCTTTGAAAGTTTGTTAGAATTTAATTATAAAACCATCTAGTGTTGGACTTTTCTTTGAGGAGAAACTTATTACTACTATAATTTTTTGTATTGTCCTATTCAGACTTTCTATTTCTGGTTCAACTGTGGCAGGTTGTGTTTTCCTAGGACTTTATTGATTTTTCACTAGGTTATCAAATTAGATGGTGTATCATGTTCATAATTTCTTATGAGTTTTTAGATTTCTGAGGTATCTGTTATAAAATCTACTTTAGTTTCTGATTTTATATATTTGAGTCATCCCTTTTTTTCTTAGTGTGGTTTTAAAGATACTAATAATTAGCTTTACTGATGTTTTTCCCCTTTGGTTTTCCTATTCTGTCTTTGATTTAATTTTTGTTTTAACCTTTATAGTATCATTTCTGCTAACTTTGGTTTTAATTAGCTCTTTTTCTACATTATCTTGTTTATTTGATTTTTTTCTTGAAACAAAGTATTTGTGTGTAGTCCAGAGTGGCTTTGAACTAGTGATCTTCCTGCCTTATCCTCTAATGTGCTGGGATTACAGTCCTGCCCTAACCTTAACCCTCACCACCCAACTTTCTAGTTTCTTAAGGTATAATGTTAGCTGTTTATTTAGAATTTTTTTCTTTTTTAGTTTAGCCATTTTTATCTATGAAGTTCCTTCTTAGTGTTGCTTTTGCTACATCCCATGGGTTTTGGTATATAATCTTTCTGTTATCATTTCTCACAAAGTTTTAATTTCTCTTTTGGTTTCTTCTTTGATTCATTGGTTGTTCAGAAAGGTATTTTAAAATTTACATATATTTGTGATTTTTCAAAAATTTCTCTTGTTAAGTACCATCATGTTCAGAAATAGGACTTGATATCAGATTTCATTTTTTAAAAATTTGTTAAGATTTGTATTATGGCCTTATGATCATTCTGGAAAATGTTCCATGTATACTTGAGAAGAATGTGTATTATGCTGTTGTTGAATAGAAAGTTGTGTATATCTTTTAGGGCTGTATTTTCTAAATTCTAGTGTTTTCATATTATCTTTTTGTCTGGTCGATCTATCCATTGTTGAAAGTAGAAAGTTAAAGTCATCCCTGACTATTATTTTATTGTAGTATATTTTTCCCATCATATTCACCAATATTTGCTTTGTATATTTTAGTGATCTGATGTTTGGTACTTATATAATTGTGTCCTCTTGGTGAGTTGAGTCTTCTTTCATTAAATTATGACCTGCTTTTTCTTTTGTGACAGTTTTTAATTTGAAGTCTACTTTATCTGATTTATTTATAGCTATCTCATGCTGTTTTTATTACTATGTCCATGGAATAACTTCTGTCCCTTCATGTTAGCTTATGCATGCCCTTAAGGCTAAAGTTAGTGTCTTACAGGCAACATTTAGTTGCATCTTGCTTTTTTTAAAAAAGAGAATAAAACAAGACAAAACAGAACAAAGCAGATCAGAACAGAACAATGCAAGCAACATAGGACTTCAAAACAAGACAATAGGAAATCAACTGTGACTACCATGTTTCTGGCTTTCTTTGAAATAGTTGTCCATAGCTTCACACACAATAAAATCAAACAAAACAAAATAGTATAAAACCAATCAAAACAAAAGAATGAAAATATTATGGGACTTAGAAATAAGACAATAGGAAATCAACAATGACTACCATAATATGTCTTCAGAAAGCTGTCCAATAACTTTTTGTTTTGTTTTGATACTGGCCCTTGTTATGGTGCCCAAGCTGGTGTCAAACTCATGTGCTCAAGCAGTCTTCCTAAGTAGTTGGGACTTGTCATGGTTTATGTCAGTGGCCCCCAAGCCTCATGCCTTTGCATTATGCGTTTGTGATTGGTTCATTGTCTAGTGCTTGGATTGGGTGTGTGAGTGCTACACTGGCCTAGGGGTGGAGCCAGGATGTGATGTAATGGCAGGAAGAAGGTGTGTCTCTCTCTTGCTGGTTTCCGCTTGCGGTTTGCAGCCGCCATGAACTGCGGCCCTGCTGTGCCACCCTGCCTTGGAGCCAACT
The DNA here is from genome assembly GCA_004027295.1 of Dolichotis patagonum. Taxonomy (NCBI): domain Eukaryota; kingdom Metazoa; phylum Chordata; class Mammalia; order Rodentia; family Caviidae; genus Dolichotis; species Dolichotis patagonum. The sequence goes on from PVJX010003920.1 coordinate 40,138, forward strand.
GAGTATGGACTGAAACCTCCAAAAACTGTAAGAAATAAACCTTTCCTTTCCCAACTTTGGGCATCAGGTATTTGGTCTCAGCGACGAATAAAAGTAACTAAGACAGGACTATAGGTATGTGCCACTGTGAACAGCTCTGTTTTTTTATTTCATTTAGCCACTCTGTCTTTTGACTGGAACTTAGTCCATTTACATTTAAAAATCTTATTGATATATAAGGACTTCTATGGTTTTTAAAGTTATTGTTTTCTGGCTGTTTGACAGATCTTTTGATCCTTTCTGCCTTGTTTATTGTTTATCTTTGTAATTTAGTGATCTTCTATAGTGTTGAGTTTTGATTACTTGCTCAGTTGTGTATCTGCGGTAATACTTTCCTTTGTGGTTAACATTAAGCTTAAATAAAGCATTTATAATAGACTATTTTATACTGAGAACTATTTTAGTCACATTTTTCCCCAAGAATTTATATTCTTGTTGTTGTGATTTACATTTTTTTCAATATTGGAAATTGAACTAAGGACCTTTGCACTGAGCTATGTTCCCAGCATTTTTTTATTTTTCATTTTGAGACAGGCTGTTGCTAAATTGTTAAGCTGCCCAGGGCTCAAAACTGTGATCTTCCTTCCTCAGCCTTCCAGAGTGCTGGAATTATAGCCAGAGACCACCATACTTAGCTACAGAGATCCTTAAGATTATTTTAAATTCTTTTCCAGGCAATTTTATATTTCCATTTATTTAGGGTCAGTTGTATCATTCTCTTAGTTTTTCATGTTTCTTGTGTCCCTGTGTTGATGTTTGCATATCTGATGAAAAAATTACTTCTTCTAGGAAATAAGTGTGTTGTGCACACATGTAATCCCAGGACTTGGGATGCTGAGGCAGGAGGATCACTGTAACAAGGCCAGTCTAAACTACATAGTGAGATTTTGTCCCCCCAAAACAAAAAGTAACTGTTACATGCTATGGAGAGTGCTTTTTGTAGGAAAAACTTTCATGCTTTAGAGAGTGGTTTTGTAGGAAATTGAGAAGAGTATGGTAGCTCTGGTTCCAAGCAGATGTGGTGGAATATCTTCCACACAGTTTAACTTTGATCGATACCAATAGTATCTGTCAGTGCCTCAGCAGCCTAGGTTGTAGGAATTTGTGGCAGCAGTGACAGCATGTAGGTTGCTAAGGTCCATAGTGGCAAGGGCTTTTGAGGTGCTCGTTTTCTCATTTTCCCTACAATGGTGAGTCTTAGTGAGGTGATCCCTCATTGTATCAAGTCTAATGTGGCGTATAAGCAACTATAGCAATGCCAGGTTACAGGACACATATGCTCAGGCTGGTAGCTGGGTCTTAGACTTAGAGTCTCACTGACCTATTGTGGCACCTATGTTTTAGGGATGCAGGTTCACACTGAGTCAGAACTGGATACAGATTATTCCCAAAGCCAGAGTCTGTGAATCTGATGCACCCACAGTAGCTTGGGCATGGAGCCTGTGTTATAGATGTAACTATGATCCTAGGGGCAGACTAAGCACTGGCTGAACGCCACAGAAGAAGGGGTGCTCTGGAGGGTTGGGCTTGGGAAGCAGGGTAAGCTTTAATTTAGGAATCAGAACTAACAGGGAACTGTAGCAACTCCAGCCCCAAGGGATGATGCATAATGGTGACTCAACCATGAATGGTGATAGTACATGGTACTACGCAGACTCCTCACAGCCAAGTGCAGCTACAGGAAAGCCAAGAATGGCAGAATGCAGCTGTTGCTTGGGGCCTGGAAAGCAGGAAGCAGTACAGTGTGACTACACTATTTGGGTTAGGGTGTGTCTTGGTGAGGGGTGTGTCTAAGCAGCTCAGACTCTGAAGGCACTAGACTAATTCCAGAAGAACAGAATACTTACTACCTGTGTGGTGGGGTTTATGGCTCAGCTAATGCTGTTTTCCTGCCACTTGTTACCTCAGCCTGAGATATGTTGTTGCTTGGCTTATGTGCTGTCTCAGGTCAGGCACAGGAAGGTGTGACTTCCCTGGATAGACAAGACATACTTTTCCCAGGAGGCAGACCTTCCCTAAGGCCTTAAGAGGCAGAAGTTGCCAGGGGTGAATGAAATGGCTTCATGGTAATTTGATCCCACAGGGTAGTTTGTCTCATGGTTAGTAGGCGACTAACCAGCAGTAGTTCAGTGAGTACAAAGCCTCAGGGATACAAAGGTACTGTGGCTACTAACCCCTGGAGCAGGTTGTACCCAGGATGATGGTGTAGAGGGCAACAAGGGACAGGGCAGTGTCAGCTCCTTTGGGGAGAGTGCTGCTGTATGCTCCAGGCAGCTTATCTCCCATGAGTACCGTTAAAGAGTCCTGAGTGGTGAGGCCTGGAGGTGTTCAGGGTAGTGCTGGTTACCAGAGTCCTTTTCCCTGAAGAGAATAGTCCCTTTCTAGTTCTAAGCTGATCTCTACTAAGGGGTAGGGTAGTGGACTTTGTTCTGTATGTGGCCATCCTGGGTTTTTGTGTACTATACATTTTCTGCTCTGGGACTCTTCAGTTATTTTCATCAAAACGTAATTGTTTATTTGTTGTTTCAACTGCCTTCATTGGTGGAATGAGAGCTAGGGTTTCTAGTCAGCCATCTTACTGGCATTACTCTCTGGGGGAGTTTTTTTTAAAGAGGACTTAAATTTTAAAAAATTATATTCTATACTCCTAAATATAATTTTTCCAAAAGCTAACTATTTACAATGAACAGGAATTTGTCATTACAGGGATCAGTGTCCTTCAGGGATGTGACTATTGATTTCACCAGAGAGGAATGGCAGCATCTAGACCCTGGTCAGAGAAACCTTTACCGGGACGTAATGCAGGAGACTTACAACCATCTGCTCTCAGTAGGTAAGCGTAGTCACCTAGGCCCCACTGAGAGGGTGTCCATTCTCAATTGGAACAGTACTGTGAGACATCTTAAATACGTGATTGTTTAAATCTTGATTTGTTCAAGATTCTCTACCTTCTTTGGGCACTGCTAATGTTACTCAGCTTATAAAGATACATGGTTACTTTTCTTAAGAACAAACCCTTAGAGCTGGGGATTTAGCTCAGTGGCATAAGTGCCTACCTGGCATGTGCGAGGTCATGAGTTTGATCCCTGGTACAAAAACAAAAAAACCCCATCTCTTTGAACAGTAAGACTTGATTGGACTCAGAAAAATAATTACCTGGACCCAGTTCTTTATCATTCCCTATGAACAGGATATCAAGTTCCTGAGCCAGAGGTTTTCATCCTGGAGCAAGGAAAGGAGTCATGGGCCTCACAGGGTGGTAGCTCACATCAAAACTGTCAAGGTGAGTATGACCCAGGTAGAGGGAAGAGAAGGGATTCTCAGCAAAGGAAGAGCACAAATATCAACTATTTTAAGTTGCTACTAAGGTGACTTTTACATTTTTTTTTTTAATTGCTTAAGGACCCTTGACACTGACCCTGCATATAACTAAATGCCTTCTAACCAAATCACTTCTGTCTCCGTTCCTGGCTTTTTGGATCATGTGCTACTCTGCCTCGTTAAAGATCATTCTTTCTTAGTTATGTTCTTTTTTCTCTACCTTTTTCATAGTCCTAGTATCTTTATTTATACATTCAGGCACTTGTGGGTCTGTTTTCTTTTTGGGTTTTTTTTTCTTTTTGAGGATCTTTTTTGTTTTTTGTTTTATTTTTCTGAGACAGCATGTTGCTATGCAGTTCAGGCTGGCCTAGGCTGGCCTGGAACTTACGGCAGTCCTCCTGCCTTAGCCCCAAGTAGTGGCACACACACACAGATCTTAGTTCTGTTGATCTGTTTTCTTTTCTTTTCTTTTTTTTTTTTTTGGTACCAGGGATCGAATTCATGACCTCACGGTTGTCAGGCAGGTGCTTATTGCCGCTGAGGTAAATCCTCAGTCCAAGGGTCTATTTTCTTTCCAAATTACTATGTGATACATGCTTACATTTGGGCTAGTCCCCTTTTATTTCATTTCACTGTAAATTACTTTAGAACTTTATCTCCAACCTAGCTCCCTTCCTATTTTCTCCATGGCTACTATGAGATTTCTCACTTCTTTCCAATTTCCCATGCTGCTCATCCAACTGATGAGTTGAGAGTTACTGTCATTTAACCTTGGAAGATACCTGTCTGTTGTGTTTGACATTATTTATCACCTTTCCTGAAATTATATTCTAATGTAACTTTAGTAACTCCACATTGACTAGGGTCCCTCTACCTGGTTGGCCGGTTTTTGGTTTTTGTTTTTTACTTTTTTTTTTTTTTGGTACTGGGGATTGAACTCACAACCTTGTACTTGCCAGGCAGGTACTTATGCCACTGAGCTAATTCCTCGGCCGTGTTACTGTTTTTATTTCTGTACTTTACCTGATGTGGTTTGAATTTATTTATACCCTTGATTTCAGACTCATTATCATGAGTTTGGCTTAAGGTTCTTTTGTTTTTTGTTTATTTCCTGTTTTCTTTTTACCCTGTATCTCTTTCTTTTCCTCCCATGTGTAATTCTTCTATGTGATGGAAACATTTTTAAGTTCATGTTGTTATAAAATTTAAATTAGGGATATGTGTCATTAGTTTGTATAAAAGTTACTTTCATATATATATATGAAATATATATATATATATTTTTTATCAGTACCAGTTTTTTATTCCTCCTCCCCAAAGACCTCATCTGTGTGACTCATTTGTGAACTCATTTGTGAATTGAACTCATGACCGCCACTTGCAAGGCGCTTATGCCGCTGAGCTAAATCCCCAGCCCTACTTTCATATATATTTTGTTATTTACCTTTTTTCATATCTGTCTATAGTGTAGTTTGTTCACTTAATTTATTATCTCTGTTGAATTATATACCAGAATCTTTTGTACCAACACTATCACCATCCCACCACTCCCCTCTTCAGATTATGCACATGTACCTTTTTCTGTGTTCAGTCTGGATGAACTATTTTTAGCCTCTGCTAACTATTCTTTGAACTAAAATCACCCTTTGTCTTTTGAGATGGGCATTCTGGATTCCAAACCTTATAATAGGGGATTTTTTTCAATTTTTTTTGTTAGTACATATGTGTAGTACATAATGTTTACATTCATTGTGAGGAATTGGAATATATCATAACACATATTAACTCCTTTTTTCATTTCTTTTCCCTTCCTTTCCTCCTCCCTGGACCCACCTCTTGATTCCCTTCCTTTTTTTTTTTTTTTTTGTATATGTTTGCAGGACATAATCTTTACATTCCTTATGTGGAGCTGGTACATGTATATAACATATCTTACTTTTTTCCTTCCCTGTTTTTCCCATACTTCCCTTGTCACTCCATCTGTTGATCCCCTTGCCTTTGAGAAAGATCTGTCTCACAACAGGGATTTTTTAAGAAGCTTTTTTCTAATGGCGAAAGAAGATGTTAAAAGTGATCATTTACTGTACTTTATTCTAGAAAAATTGCAGCAGATTGGTGACCAGATAGAGAGCAGCTATCCACAAACAGGAAATAAATCATTCAGTGATGTTGCACTCATCAAGAAAATGATGACTATAAAGAGTCATGGATATAAAGACATTAGACAAATAACTCATGTTAGCCCAAACATTATTCCTCCTCCCCAAAGACTTCATCTGTGTGACTCATTTGTGAACAGTTTGAAGCATAATTTAGATTTACACAGTCATAATACGAATAATGCATCAAAGAGCACTAAAAAGATTGCTGAATATGGTAAAATTTCTTCCTATACTGACCAGGAGTATACTCTAACAGAAGAGAACTTTTGGGACCATAATCAATATAGAAAAGTTATCAGTTACAAACAAGCACCCTCTCAATATCAGAAAATTAATACTGGGGAGAAATCCTATAACTGTGCTGAATTTGAAAAGATTGTCAATCAGAAGTCACATTTCAAGGTACATCTAAAAGTTCATACTGGAGAAAAACTCTATGTATGTATTGAATGTGGGAAAGCTTTTGTACAGAAGCCAGAATTCATTACTCATCAAAAAACCCACACCAGAGAAAAGCCCTATAAATGCAATGAATGTGGAAAATCCTTCTTCCAGGTATCTTCTCTCTTCAGGCATCAGAGAATTCACACTGGAGAAAAACTCTATGAATGCAGTGAATGTGGGAAAGGCTTTTCTTATAACTCAGATCTCATCATCCACCAGAAAATTCATACTGGAGAGAGACACCACGAGTGTAGCGACTGTGGCAAAGCATTCACACAAAAGTCCACACTCAAGATGCATCAGAAAATTCATACTGGTGAGAGATCTTATATATGCATTGATTGTGGACAGGCTTTCATCCAGAAGACACACTTGGTTGCACACCGAAGAATTCACACTGGAGAAAAACCGTATGAATGTAGTATCTGTGGAAAATCCTTCATTTCCAAATCACAACTCCAGGTACATCAACGAATTCACACCAGACTCAAGCCCTATGTATGTACTGAATACGGGAGGATATTCAACAATAGTTGCAACCTCATTACACATAAGAAAGTTCAAATTAGAGAGAAATCTTCCATATGTACTGAATGTGGGAAGGCCTTTACCTATAGGTCAGAGTTAATTATACATCAGAGAATTCACACTGGAGAGAAACCTTATGTATGCAGTGACTGTGGAAAAGCCTTCACTCAGAAGTCAGCACTTACAGTGCATCGGCGAATTCATACAGGAGAAAAATCGTATGTGTGCATGAAGTGTGGCCTGGCCTTCATCCAAAAGGCACACTTGATTGCACATCAAATAATTCATACTGGGGAGAAACCTTATAAATGTAGTCACTGTGGGAAATTCTTTACCTCTAAGTCACAACTCCATGTGCACAAACGAATTCACACAGGAGAAAAGCCATATGTGTGCAATAAATGTGGGAAGGCTTTCACCAATAGGTCAAATCTTACCACACATCAGAAAACTCATACAGGAGAAAAAGCTTATATATGTTCTAAATGTGGAAAGGCCTTCACTCAGAGGTCAGACTTGATTACACATCAGAGAATTCATACTGGAGAGAAACCTTATGAGTGCAGTACCTGTGGAAAAGCCTTCACCCAGAAGTCACACCTCAATATACACCAGAAGATTCACACTGGAGAGAGACAGTATGAATGCCATGAGTGTGGGAAGGCCTTCAACCAGAAATCAATACTTATCGTGCATAAAAAAATTCATACAGGAGAGAAGCCCTATGTGTGCACTGAATGTGGAAGAGCCTTTATCCGAAAATCAAATTTCATCACTCATCAAAGAATTCATACTGGAGAGAAACCATATGAATGCAACAATTGTGGGAAATCCTTTACCTCCAAGTCTCAGCTCCTCGTGCATCAGCCAATCCACACAGGTGAGAAACCCTATGTGTGTGTGGAGTGTGGAAAAGCCTTTAGTGGCAGGTCAAATCTCAGTAAACACCAAAAAACTCATACTGGAGAGAAGCCTTATGTCTGTTCTGAATGTGGGAAGACGTTCAGACAGAAGTCAGAGTTGATTACACATCATAGAATTCATACTGGAGAGAAACCTTATGAATGTAGTGACTGTGGGAAATCTTTCACTAAGAAATCACAGCTTCAAGTGCATCAGCGAATTCACACAGGTGAGAAGCCTTATGTGTGTGCTGAGTGTGGGAAGGCCTTCACTGATAGGTCAAATTTGAATAAACACCAAACAACACACACTGGAGACAAACCCTATAAGTGTGTAGTCTGTGGGAAAGGCTTTGTTCAGAAATCAGTGCTCAATGTGCATCAGAGTATTCACACTTAAACAGTATGAAAAAACATTGAGGACATGTCTTATTGTATATTACTGAATCCATGCAACAGAATAGTATGCATATTATAAGTGGAAATGTTCACATCAGAATGTCACACAATAGTGATTAGAAAAAGACATCTAAGAAGGAACTGAATATGGAAAAAGACCCTTCCTATACTGTCATCAGCATCATTAAACCTGGGGCTTCCATACTGAGAAGGAACTGATATTTTAGAAAAAGACTTCTTATGAAAAATATGGAATACCATAAACTTTTTCCATAGGAAAGATTATGTTTAGCCGTGTTAATGATAATCCTGTTGATAGACTAGGTACAGTGCCAACAAACTGACAAACATATAGGAAGTGGTAAGTCCTCAGTTGTGGAAGTTGTTTGTTGTAGAACACATTGTCTAAGAGAGCTGTGGGTGTTTTTTAATTCTTTGGTTGAATCTAACACATTTGTGTATATCTATTTCCCCACTGAGTATTTCTCTCAAAAAATACTATAATAAAAATACATTCCTCTGACACAGTCTGTATATATACACTCTGATGCAAATTTCAGCGTGTATGTGAAATCCACATTGTCATCTGGCACAGAATTCTAATGTCCTTTTGAGCCTCTCAAGCCATCAGTACATCATCTCCTGACCCCCAGCATCATGTCCTTTGAACTTCATTTCCCTTAGGAAAGCTTCTTGAGGAAGGATTTTTCAGGTCATGTAGGTCAATTTAAGTCTCCCTCTATCACAGTTTCTCACACTTGTCTTCCTTAATGATTTGGCTTTCATAAAAACAATGATCCATTAAAACACATGTTCACTCCTCTGTGTCCATCTTCATGTCATGCACTCAACAGGGACCTTTTCCCCTGTGCTGCAAACATATCAGTTCAGTTCCTGCCTCCAGACCCATGAATGTGCAATGTCTGCAAAGACCACAGCTTCATTATATCTGTGTAGCTTGCCCCTTCACATCTTTCCTCCAGTTACAGCTTAGCACAGCCCTTCCTTACCTACCTGCCTCTATCTGTGTCATCCTCCATAGCAACCAACTATCACCATGATGCCTGCATATTTTGCTTATTTTTCTTTCACCCCTATATTAGTTTTTGTTGTTGTCATTTATTTCTTTGTTTTGGCTTTTTGAGACATGATCTCCCTATGTAGCCCAGGCTGGCCTTGAACTTGTGAGATCTTCCTGCCTCAGCCTCCCAAGTGCTAGGATTACAGGCACATGCCACCACACCTAGCTGTATTAGATTGGTTTTCCCTGTTTTCTTCATCACTGCAAGCCTAGACACATGCCTGTCATACAGCAGGAATTCTATAAATGCAAATTGTGGAGTGTTAATTGCTCATCATACAAACCGTCTGATCCTTTCTTATATTGCATTGTGGGAGGCTCCAATAGGAAGAACCCTAAAACACAGCAGGCATTTTCACCTGCATTCTTTACTTGAGCTGTATCCCTTCCCAGCCCTAGAGCTAAAAAGGCATTGTAAGCCTTCCAGATACTACCCCCAAGAAGGCGAAACAGGCGTAGGATAACTCACATGGCTGCATCTAGAGTTTCCTGATATGATTGTAAAATCCCAAAGTTTCAGCTCCAAAATGACTTTTTAAAAATTCCACTTCACTGTATCTGTATGCACAGGGCTGCTGCACCCAAAGTGCGTGTCAGCAGGACCCTGCCACCAAAGAACCCAACCTACAGAATTGATTATCCTGTCTTGACAGGTGTGAAGCCAATAGTATGGAAAGGTGGAGAGCAAACCTTGAAAGCTGGGTGACTAACCCAAGATACATAGTAGTTGCTCACAGATAATAGTGCATGTTCTCATTGAATGGTCAGCTGGATGGCCCCACAGGAGCCAGCAGAATGATTTGCCTGGGGTCAGTCCATTGGTCATGCTGGGAGTGGAAAATAGTTGGGCTGTGTGGAGACAGTCTTGCCTTTGTGAAGGACAAAATGAGGTGATGGTGTGGGTGAAGAGACACTGGTCAAGGGAGCAGGACTAGGTGTTCCCCTTACTTCCCTAGCCTCTGATTGAGGAGCATTTGGTAACAGATCCCATTATATGTCCATATCTGCTGATCCACATTTAGCTGTCCTTCATAATACCTAATCATCATATTTCACTCCCCAAATTAGAGCAATGTTGATCTAAAATTACCTCCTTTTACCTTGACCAGCACTGCATCTAAGGCTTCACTGTTATTCCTCCAATTTAAGATGTTCAGTGATGCAACTTAGGATGGTGTCTGCTGGACCCACAGGACAGTGGCAATATAGATAGGCTGGCCTGGAACTCACTATGTAGCCCAGGCTGCTGGGAACTTGCTGTGATCCTCCTGCCTCAGCCTCCTACAGGCATGTGCCACCATGCCAGGCAAACTTCTCTTAAACTCATCCCAGAATCATGCCTAAACATCCTCATTTATCCCCATTTTACCTTCAATAATACAGATATTCTGGAAGATGGAAGAATATGAAGCATCAGGAATCAATGTCTCTAATTATATGTCACCCCTCATTAATTCCAGGAAATAGCCTTTGCAGACCTTATTCTCTTTTCATTTCTCTAACTTAGCATATCTGTGGCTTTGTCCCATTTATGACAATGTCTGGTAACCTCCATACTCCAGTATTTGATGACCACTGAGACCCAATGTCTAAGGAACATAACCATATCCTAATACAACTATTATCTCAGTATGTGTGCAGACATGTGCATGTGTGTGTATGTTTACTGGGGGTTGAACCCAGGGCCTTTGCCTGAGCTATGTCCCCAGCCCTTTAAAAATTTTATTTTGAGACAATTTTGCTAATCTGCCCAGGTTGAGTTTGAACTTGTGTTCCTACTACCTCAGCCTCTCAGTGCTGTAATTACACTACCACACCTGGCTCTTGATATTTTTATTACACTTGTAGCAGGATGTCTTGCGATCCCTCTCCATTTGTTTTTCCACCACAATGATAATTATCTCTTATTACTCACCTAACGATATCTGTAATTCCTTATGCTTTTTGTTGTTACTGGGGATTTTTACTCAGGATCTTCCCACTGAGTTACCCCCACCCCTACTTTTGTTTTTCATTTAGAGATGGTTTGCTAGGTTGCCCATGCTAGGCTCAAATTTACAGTTCTCCTGCCTCAGCCTCCCAGAGTTCTGAGGTTTTGTTGCCTGCTTTAAAAAAGAAAAAAATCTGGTTTAACCCTGCTACCTAAATGTACTTTTTGCCAAGGAGACAGAAGGTCCCTTTAGAAACAGAATTGTTCTCATAAAGAGAAAAGGATATAGCTAAAGATATGTCCCTATCCAGGGACATAAGCCATGAGTGGGGGCTTTCACCATTCCTCACAAAGACGCTTCAAAGACACAAGGCCCCCAAGGGTTTGATGCCAGAGCAGGGGCTTTCTGAGCCCTGCTCTAAAAGAGATACTCTACTCAAGGTCAGTGAATTTTCTGTTGACACTATCACTTGGAGACAGGTATCTTCATGCCCTCTATAGTCCTACTCTGGTTTCATCTGCTTCACCAACTGCAGTTTTTATCCTCTCTGGAGCCCTATGTTTAGAGGAGTCCAGCTTGCTAAATCACCCCATGTGTCTCTGCTGGCACTGTGGAGCAAGGCTGGAGGTTTGTTCTCATCCTGTCTCATATCCTCTACTCATCCCATTCCTGCCCAGCTTCAGGGGTTGGCAGGCCCTGATACTACACATGCACTTGCCTCTAGCTACCAGCTCATGTGACAGAGGCCACAGAAATTGTCTAGGGATTGACCCTAGTGCATAACACTACACCCAACAAAAGAAACCAATGAGGAACTCAATTTAGACTTAAAGAACAGGTATAAAATATGGATATCCTTTTTGGAGTCCCAAGAGCTCCTGGAAGGATGCCTTGGTGCCAATTCTCATGTCAAGAAATAGCCATATACCATTTCTGAAAAACATTCTTACACCATCTTGTCTGGGACCTGTTTCACGCCAGGCCCACATGAGAATTGCTATGCCTATTTTTTGTTGTTCGTTTTCCCTTCCTTGTTTACTGGGAATTGAAACAGGCCTTTCCATTGAGCTACATTTCCATCCTTTTTAAGTATGTATTCATTTATTTTCCTTTTGAGACAAGGTGTAGAAAACTTGCTCAATTTCCCAGACTGGGATCCCATCTGCAAATTTCCTACCTTGTCCTCAGAACAGGCCTATTTTGTACCTGTTCCTGCCTCAGGGTGCAGGGGTTACAAGCATGTACTACTTCACCCAGGTAATACTTTCAATTTTCATATATGGCACTCATTTTAGCAATTCCCCAAACACACTTTCATGACTGGGCTTTCAGGTGAATACCCTACTAGGCCCAGCTTAAAGGGAGGTTGTGACCTAGGCTCAGTGGATTTTTAGTTGAAATATTCATCAGGTGGCTTATGAGAGTCACAGGTCCCATCCCTCCCTCATCTGACTTCGTCTGGCTGTGATAAGACTTCCTTCCAACCTGACCCCTCCACTCTAGGATCCATCTAGACATCTTGCCATAAAGCAAAGCAACTATCAGGCAGCAGAACCAACCTGTACGTCTCAAGGATCATATCCTAAAGAGAAGGCTGGGAGGCTGACTGGTGACCTTTGTCAGTTTTACTCCTTTTAGTCCTTTTCCTTGGTCCATGGCTCCTCCAGGATCAAAATTTTTCCTGGCCCTGCAACTGCGTATACATATGCTTTGAGCCTGGCATGTCACAGTGACCAGTAGTGTTGCCTTGGGACATGCCCATAAGAACCTGTAGAGCAAACAACTTCCCGTTCTGTGTGCCTGCCTGGGCTGGGCTCTGGTAATCAGAGTGGCTGATATGGGAAACCATAGCAAGTGGAAAAGGCTTAGCAGAAGACTAGGCATGAGCATGGCACACACCCTAGGATCCTTACTTCAGGCCAGCTTTGTGGGTGTGTGACCCTCCCCTTAGGGAATTCATCCTGGGGACCAGACAAAGATCAGTACTGCCTATGTGCATGTCAGTATCTTTAGTTTTCATAAATTTCTTTATGAGGAGCGTTTGCAAATATCTTGAATGCTAACGCCAAGTGCCATCCACCAGAAAGGAAGACTACTAAAAACCTGACTGTGTTTTCACCTTACCAGATCTGGTACTGTGAGACTTCTGGCTCATACCCCAAAGTAAAAAGGACCATGGAAGGTAAAACTTTGGAATCCATTCAGGGCACCCATGCTGCCACACCAGTGTAAGTAAAGATACTTAGGAAACAGGACTTGCAGAACTCCCAAAGAAAGGGGCAAGAATGATGGAGTCATGGATTCGCAGCAAAGGGAAGCATTTTGAATGGGTATTTATGGAAAATTGCCTTTTGCCATCATAAATGTTTTGAATGTAAACATTTTCTTTTTTGGTTCATCCCATCTCCTACCTCAACTGTGACTGTTCCTGGGTCATCATTTCCTTTAAGGTTCATCCTAGGGAGCAAGGTGGAGGCTAGTCTTCTGGGACTTACTGATTACCACCCTTGCTAGTCTCTCAGCCAAGCTCTGCTTTCTTAGGGAGTCTAACCAGTCCTGAAAGTGAACATGTACCTGCACTAAGCCTGCAAATCACATCACAATGGCTTGCCACAGTTGACTAGGGTTTAGGAACAGGAAAGCTCTCTGGCTGTGCAAAGGGGCTGGGCTCTGGCTTCCCTCCAGAGGGCCAGCTCAGGCCCATGGTGCTGAGAATTTAAGGCAGGATGGCCTAGTCATGGTGCTGTCAGCATGACAAAATCCCAGATAGTCCACTGGTAATAAGGGATGGTTGATTTTAGCTCCCACATTCATGTGTTTCAGTCCACAATTTGTTGGCTCTACTGCATTTGTGTGTGGTAATATCTACTTGAGAAAGTGCAGCAGAGGCAACAGCCTACCTTAAAGACTTTGTAAAGAAAAGGAGAGCACAGTAGGTATCCAGAAAGCTTTGTGGATCTGTCTCCCTTTAAGTGGGCCTAAATGGGCAGTGGTTACCCAAGATGGTGGTCTGTTGAACCCAAAAGTGTAACACTGGCTGCATAGGAAGCTGCATCAGCAGAGCACACATCCTAGGATCCCTGTGTGAAGTTGGGTTAGTGGGTGCATACATATTCCTCTCTTCAGGAAATCCAACTAGGGAGCCAGAAAATTGTGTTGCCTGTGTAATTACTGTCTTTGTTTTGTTGGCCCCTTATAAGGAGCATTTGCAAATACTTACACCCTTGTCACATGGGTGTAAGTATGGGGCTGGGGCGTGTGTAGCAGAAAATGTACACCCCCCCCCAGTATACTTTAATTTGTTAGTTGTCTAGGTAATAGTTCCTGTTCTAGATCCAGTTGCTTCTCTTAGAAAAAGCTGGTCACTATGATGTGTTCCTGCTTACTATGATGCACATTGTATAAACCAATCCCCAATTGACAAGCCATTCTGCCTCTGAACTTCCTGCTTGCTTATCCAATATAAGTCCTAGACCACCCACAGCCTGATATTTTGGAAGTGACGTAAATAAATCTGCCTCCAAGTCCTCCATGTTTAGTGTTTCTGCTTGCCATTGTAAGTGGACTGGTGCTTCTCTCTAATCTGAATTCCTCCTGGAGACCCAGTATCTCCCTTCATTTAGCCTGTATGCCTGGATGTGATTTTCTTTTGGGAGGGCTCCTGGCAGCCTGGACATGCCTGTTACAATAAAAAGATTTTCAAATAAATGACTTTTTATATACATTAACTCTATTATTTTTATATGCATATCTAAGGCATACCTTCTTTCACGCAGTGCAGCTCAGACAACCAGTGCAACCTGCGTCTGTTTATGGATGGCAAGCTGGGTGGCTGCTTGGGACCCTAATGGGTCAACATTTTATAAGAAGCCCGTACCACACCCAACAACAAAAACCTACTTACAATCTATTTAGAGGTCCAGAAAGGGCTTAAACAGAGGTCAACAAAGGTGTCTGTATCATTATTTTCCTCCATTAAGGTAACAAAACCTAACCATAACTCAGTAATGAAAAGTAACTTAGGGACAGTATCATGAATTAAAATGTTAGCCTCTATGGCAAAATTAGCAGTTTTGCCCTAAAGTTCAGGATCCAGCTTGCTGATTGGAGTTCTCCTATAGGACATCATTTCTTAAATACATTGATAGGTCACTTTGTCTTCTCTGTAATATCTGAAGAACTTGGCTTGACTTCCAGCATGGATCTTCTTATGGTCCTAGATATGATTCTCAGTTATCTTAGACTTTTTAGAATCTTTAGGGCTCATGGAAGCATGTTTTACTGTCATTAGCAGTCTCAAAATAGCCAAATAATACTTCTTAAAGACACTCTGAATGTGAGACTCTTTTATGCCTGTTAGCTGTCCTGTCCTCTAAGCAATGTTTAGGATATACATTATATTCCATTTTTTCTCTAATCAGGCTTTTACATTGATCATTGTAAAACACATAATCTCTTTTCTTAAGGTCACCAATAATACTGACCTTGCTAAATTCAACAGCTTTTTTGTAAGCCTCACATTATTTAGCCTGCCAACAGTATGTGTTACCACCAATCATCCAAGTCACTTTAATTTGACTGATTCCCCACTCTTCTGGGTTTCTTTCTTTTTATATCTTAGCTCCCTTGGTGGTTTTTCCTTTTTAAAAAAACTCTAATGTTTGGCTACAGCATAGCTCAGTCCTTATAGATTTTTACACTCAAGTCTGTAATGATCTTATCCTACCTCAGAATTTTAAATAAGTATAGGCCAACAGCTACCAAATAACGTAATCTCTGGAATAATGCACACTATTATATTCAGGTGCCTAGTCAATTTTTATATTGTGTCTAGAAGATATCTTAACTTTAATGTGTTTAAAATTTAACTCATTTTCCTTTAAAAATTTAATGGCATTGCAAGCATCTTATTTGATGGAGCCAATCACCTTTGCTCAGTACCAAAACCTTTTGAGTTAAATTCACTGAGAACTTTTTCTCATACCTAACATCTATAACCGGGAACTAGAGGATGAGTCTGCAAATGCTGCAGGAGTAAAAGCAAGATAATGCTTGCCATTTGTCTTTGTTTTATGTCTTCTTTATTACCTTAAAACACTGTGATAGGTCCCTGCTCAGCTCTGCAATACAGGCATACTAATCACTCAAAGTATCTGTGTTACAAGTGTAGGAGCCCTAGTATGTCTAGCCCAGAAGGCAAACTTTGTAGAGCTTTCAGTGATAACAACCAGCCAGCTGTGGTACACTTACTATAGTTTAACCACCACTGGTCTAGTCCACCTCATCACCCCTTGAGACTGAGGACATCAAGATAAGAGTAACTGAAGTAGTTATCAAGATTTTCAGGGACTTACACTTACCAGCTTTTTTAACAACCAGTTACAGACCCTTGGAGTGGTACCTCCAAGTCTCAAGACATTGTCTTAAACCCATAGCCACCCTGGATACCAGGAAAAGCAGGACCTTACAAAAGGACAGCAGACAACTCCATGAAGAGGTTACCTCTCAAGCAGGACCCCATGATAGGAGCTGATGTTGCCCCCTAAAGCAGGAGCTGTCATCTCATGAAGGGAACTGCACTGCCCTCTCAAGCAATGCTAGGTCTCAATGAACCAGTTGTGAGAACATAGTATGACTTGACCAGATTACCTACACTGCCCACTATGCATCCCACCCATCACCCAGCTGTGCCAACTCCAACCTAGCTCTCTTCCTTTTGATCTGTTCTATACTTTTTAGCATGGGCTAAGCTGATTAAAGCCCCTTTCTGCCCTTCACCACTGCTTGTCTCCTTGACTGATGTTACAACATTTGTGGCCAAGTCTGGTCTGTTTTATCCCAAAGCTCTAGTAACACATTTAACCACTGGACAAAATTTGGTTGCCACATTTACTATCTATGTAGAATACAAGTACTTCTCACCCACTGTCACCTTAGTCTAAGCCATTGTCAACTTTCATCTGGATTATTGCCACAGCTTCCTATTCTAATTTTTACATGTTGTGAGCATGTCTTCTGCTCACAGCTCTCCAATGGCTGCCCATTTCCCTTGGAATAAAACCAAGCTGCTTACAAGGCATACAAAGATATACAAATTTCTATCTCTTGTTCTATCAATCACCCCTTGCACAGAACTCTATAGTAACTTCCCTGACGGTCTTTGCTTTAACTTTTCCCTCCTGCCTCAGATGCTTTTTTCCTCCCCAAGTGGTTATTATCCAGAGTCTGGATTCTGAATCTTAACAGAGGCTGAATTGTTGCTTACCATGTTGCCATTTTCCTGAAGTCTAGAAATGCTCTTTTCCTAGACAGTCATGACTTAATCCTTCCAATCTCAGCTTTGATCCTAATGATCTACCTTGAATCACTCTATTTCATGCAACAATTTAAACTGTCCCCTCCTATTTCAGCACTAAGGGTAGAACTAGGGTCTCATGTATGTTAGGCAAATGCACTAAAACTGCGCTACAACCAAGTGCTTTTGAAAATTCTGAGACAGGGTCTCACTAAGTTGCCCATGTTGGCCTCATACTTACAATTCTCCTGTCTCAGTCTCTAAGGTCACTGGGATTACAGGACTGTGTCACTGTATCTGGTTCCTACTCATCTCTTTCTGAATGGTTTTTTACACTAAAGCAATGAATATTCTATATTTAGTTTACTTCCTCTTGCTAGAATTGTAATGTAAATATCAGCAATACCAAGGACAATGACTAGAACACAGTAAGAACCCAATTAATTTGATTAATTTGAGAGTAAGAGGCTTGGGTAAGGCACTATTTGTTAGAAAACTCACTGCCGCTGTATGTATGTACAATGGTCCTATTTCTTGTTCAAGTTGTCCTTTTAAATCAGTATAATTGAGTATAATCAGTATAATTAAGGATAAAGTATTAACTGTCACAATGCCCAGATTATTGTATTTTGTATCATCTCTGACCACTATTTAAGATCATAAATAGCCAAAATAGATATAGTAGGAAATTTTTTAAAATTTGAGATTTTGCATTAAAATGAAAAAAGCTGACATTAACAGTATTGAGTATAATCAGTATAATTAAGGCTAAAGGATTAAGTGCTTAATTCAGAGATAGCATCTATTAAAGCAACATCATTTTCAACGGCTATCTCTAAAGTCACTTCACGGGCCATTACTGAAAATAGCAAGAAATACTGAACATACACATTCTGAATCACTCTTACTACTTCCTCTAACATTATAGCCTAGACTGGTACTAGGTTTGCCTTATAGGATAATATTAGGCAGTCTGACCAAATGTCCTGCCTATGGAGCTAAGAAATTAAGTTTTGTAGCCTGAATTGGGTAAATATTCATTCTATGTGATGCTAAGTTGTGTGTGTTTGTTTGGTTGTTTGTTGAGACAAGGTCTCACTGTGTAGTTCATGCTGGGTTTGAACTTGCAGTGATCCTCCTGACTCAGCCTCCTGAGTGCTGGGATACATTATCCTTAGTTAATGTCCCATTTGAGATTCCTTATTTACTCACAGCACTTGACTTCCAGTTATAGCATTTAAAAAATGTCCTTAAGAGAAGTTTTATTACTAATAAGAGAACTACAACAGCATCAATAAGAAGTTGACTTTAATTTTATATACAGAAATACAGAAGGCAGGCAGACCAGAGTTGGTATGACTGTTCAATAAAATCACCAGAGTTGCAAACTCCTCCTGTATTTCTGTTCCACCACCCACAATATCTAGAAAACATTCTGACAGTCCCTGTGAGACTGCAGAATCCCAGGTCAGATGTATACACTGTAGGTAGGGAAATGGAAAAAAAAAAATGGAAAGAATTTTTTGATGGCCTACTCATACAAATTCTACTTCCCCATGTTGCTTACCTGTAAGGGTGACATATATATATATATATATATATATATATATATATATATATTTTAAACCACAGAATTTGTTGTTAAAGATGGAGAAATGGATATTGGGTAGGGACACAGTCTCTGACACAAACTCATCATTTTTCATTGGAAAATAGCCTGTTAATGTCAGCTTTTTTCATTTTAATGCAAAATCTCAAATTTTAAAAAATTTCCCACTAGATCTATTTTGGCTATTTATTATCTTAAATAGCGGTCAGAGATGATATGAAATACAAGAATCTGGGCATTGTGACAAACTACTTCACACCTTTCTTAAACTCTGTAACAGTTGTGCTCAATAATCCAGTGGTTAAATACCAGAGGGCTTTCTACACTATAAATCTCCTCATATACCATATTGGATGAACACTAAATGAAAGCATAGTGCAGCTGAGATGGGTTATAAAAGATTTCTTGATATTAATTACACTCATAAGTGTCTTCCTTTCATGCATATCCTTTAAAATAAAAAGTGATCTTTTTTGAGACAGGGTCTCGCTATGTAATTCATGCTGGCTTTGAACTCACTATGTAGCCCAGGCTGGTCTCAAACTCATGACAATATGCCTGTCTCAGCCCCCTTAGTGCTGGGATTACAGGCATGCACCATCACACCTGGCTAGTACCTAGTATTTTAGTATGTTCAAGGCACTGTTCTAAGAGCTTTCACATGTAATAACATGCAATAGTTCCAAGAACCTTACCAAAAAGGTGTTCCTAGGTTTATATCACAAATGATTAAACCAAGTTATTTATCATTATAAATGTCACAAAAGAATTCAACTGGCATAGCCAAGATACTATTGATAAAGACATTTGCTATGGCTAAAGGCTTTCCTATTTTAATTCTGCATTAACAGAATTATTTTTCTATTTTAATTTGCTAAAGTTTAATAGGGTTACAGCAATGAAAGGTTCTTCTACACTCATTAATATTTCCATTCCCCCATTTAAAGTCTCTGATGCTGAACTTTACCAGACAGATGTGTCTCATATTCCCATTTGTAAGAATTGTTTACAGATAATGGATGACCAGAGAAAGGTATGCCAATCACAAAACATCAGGTTAATTCATATAAAAACTTGTGAATCATTACTAAAGCCTAGTCCACATTCTTTATAGTCAAAAGATTTATCTGTGATATGCATTCTCTGATGTTGAGTAAGTTGTGAACCACGAGTGAAAGACTTTCCACATTCCTTACACTGATACGGTTTCTCACCGGTGTGAATTCTCTGATGCCTAGAAAGATGTGAGCTCTGAGTAAAGGCCTTTCTACATTCTTTGCATTCATAGGGCTTCTCTCCTGTATGGATTCTCTGATGTAGAGTAAGTTGAGAGCCATGACTAAAGGCCTTTCCACATTCCTTGCATTCATAAGGTTTCTCTCCAGTGTGAATTCGCTGATGTTGAGTAAGCTGTGAACCACGAATAAAGGCTTTCCCACATTCCTTACACTGATACGGTTTTTCACCTGTGTGAATTCTCTGATGTTGAATAAGTAATAAGCCACGAGCAAAAGCCTTCCCACATTCATTACATACATAGGGTTTCTCACCAGTATGAAGTCTCTGATGTTGAGAAAGATGTGAACTCTGAGTAAAGGCCATTCTGCATTCTTTACATTCATAAGGTTTTTCACCAGTGTGGATCCTTTGATGCTGAGTAAGCTGTGAGCCACGAATAAAAGACTTTCCACATTCCTTACATTCATAGGGTTTCTCACCAGTGTGTATACGCTCATGTTGAGTAAGTTCTGAGCCACGACTAAAGTTTTTTCCACACTCTTTACATTCATATGGTTTCTCACCGGTGTGAATCCTCTGATGTCGTGTAAGCAGTGATCCACGATTAAAGGCCTTTCCACACTCTTTACATTGATAGGGTTTTTCACCTGTATGAATTCTCTGATGTTGAGTAAGTTGTGAGCCATGACTAAAGGTCTTTCCACATTCCTTACATTCATAGGGCTTCTCATTAGTATGAATTCTCTGGTGTTGAGTAAGTTGTGAACCACGGATAAAGGCCTTCCCACATTCTTCACACTTATAGGGCTTCTCACCAGTATGAATTCTTTGATGTTGCATTAGGAGTGAGCCCCGAATAAAGGCCTTTCCACATTCCTTACATTCATATGGCTTTTCCCCATTATGAATTTTCTGATGTTGGGAAAGCTGTGAACCACAAATAAAAGCCTTCCCACATTCCTTACATTCATAAGGTTTCTCACCAGTATGAATTCTTCTATGCAGAATAAGTTGTGAGAGTTGAGTAAAGACCTTCCTACATTCTTTACATTCATACAGTTTCTCACCAGTATGAAGTCTCTGATGCAGAGTAAGTTGTGAGTTTTGAGTAAAGGCCTTTCCACATTCTTTACATTCATAAGGTTTCTCACCAGTATGGACTTTCTGATGACGGGTGAGTTGTGAGCTACGAATAAAGGCTTTTCCACATTCTTCACATTTATATGGTTTTTCACCAGTATGAATTCTATGATGTAAAATAAGCTGTGAGCTTTGAGTAAAGGCCTTCCCACATTCTTTGCATGCATATGGTTTCTCACCAGTATGAAGTCTCTGATGAAGACTGAGCTGAGAATCTCGACTAAAGGCCTTCCCACACTGCTTACATTCATAGGGTTTTTCACCAGTATG
Source organism: Dolichotis patagonum (assembly GCA_004027295.1). Lineage (NCBI taxonomy): Eukaryota > Metazoa > Chordata > Mammalia > Rodentia > Caviidae > Dolichotis > Dolichotis patagonum. Next base: position 61,498 of record PVJX010003920.1, read on the forward strand.
AATACTCTGATGTTGAGTTAGGTGTGAAGCTCGACGGAAGGCTTTCCCACATTCCTTACATTTATAGGGTTTCTCCAAAGAATGACATCTTTGATGTTGAGATAAGTAAGTATGCTGGTTGAAAATTGACATTCTGTCATACGTGATTATCCCTTGACTAAAATATTCTTTCTGATTTTGTAGTTGCTTATCCAACTTGTCTTTGACCTCCAAATAATTTCTAGAATTGATTTTACCAAGCTTACAGTTTTCAAGCCTACCATTCATTTCCCACTGAGATAATTCTGTTTCATTAGTGTCCTTTTTTTGAGTTAAGTCTTTATTTGCACACCTTGAAGGCAAGTCTGAAAGACAGGACAACAAATAAATCAAGAGAAACAGAACGTCTATAGAAGAAAACACAAATAATAGGAAAAAATACCTGTAAGAAATAACGAACATGTATCAATATTTTTCAAACATTTTTTACTATTAACCACAGTAATTCCTTTCACTGAATATACAAGTTTCATAGAAATAATATCTCCCCTATTTTCTATTCTATAGTATTCTACTCTTTTCTATTTCTGTTAAAACTTACAACACTGATCTGATGGTACAGTAGTGTTGCTGATTTGTTTTTGAGAAATATTAGCTTAGGATAATCTCATACAATAGAATGTTAAAAGGGCATTAGAAATGAGAGAATAATGAAAACTTACCTGAAAGATTACAGGAAGAGATTAAGTAAGCATTTAAATTCACTGGTTCTCAAATTTTGGTGGGACTCAAAACCATGTAAAGAACTTAAAATTATAAATATCTAGGTATCCATCAGCCTAAATGAATCTAGATCTAGTTAATTATACAAAAGAGCATAGAGATCTCTAGGGGTTTGTTTTTAGGGGGAGTACCAGGAATCGAATTTGGGACCCCATGCTTGCCAGGCAGGTTCTATGCCACTGAGCTAAATCCCCAGCCCAACATCTCTAGTTTTAATACCTTCTACCATGTGACTTAGATTCACTCAGACTGCAATTTGCTATTTCTGCTTAAAGTGTTTTAATAGTTTACAAAATTAAACAGAATAAAACCTAAACTCTTTTATGACACTGACAAAGTTTTCCATGGCCAGTCCCTATTTATCCAATTGCCTTAATAATCCCTCTCTCAGCATTGATCACTGTCAAACATAACACTTCCCTTTTAACTTTGAAAAAGTCACAAGTCCTTTTCCAACTTACAGGTAGCTAGAACCTGCTCCACCTTTTTAGGCATATGATAGGTGAAGAAACTAGGCAGTTTTGGATTGTCTTACATGGCTAGGCAACAAGTGAAACAGTGTATGTTGTAAATTCTTTATGATTTGGGTTGGAAACTCTGAAGACTACGATGAAGCAACACTAGACCAGTCTAGGTGGGGTCTAAGTCTCAATCATTACTGAGTCATCTCAAACCTAGAAACATGAGTATTAGGGTAATTCATGACTGCTTGCCATAGCAAATTTAAATCTTTACTGGTAAGATGTAATATTATCCAAAACTTCAAGTTATATTTGTAAAATTTTTTATAATGCTAGCAGTCACTAAAAAGGTAAATGACACAGGAAAATTGAAAAACAGGAGGCAAAAGATACACAAACAGGTCTCTAAAGGCTCAAGCCATGTTTTCATAAGCACACTTCTATCACTCCTAAGTGCCAATGCGCTTGTGTTTAACTCTTCCTCCTACCGTAAAGTAACTGTCTGGCTGTGGCTTTCCCATCAGTTCCTTATGGGCAGAAATAAGAGTACAAGTATAATAAATCTATGATCAAATATGTACCTCTACAATTGTCTTGCTCTTGCATACTGCTATCCATGTTTATCTCTAGCTCCCCCTATTCTTTTCAAATGAGATACTGAATTGCTTTTGTTTATTTATCTTTATTTCACCCCTTATGCCCTCTCATGTCGTTGATTTGTCTATCCAATCCCAACTATGTGTTCATTCCAAATCATTTATCATTTCCCAGGCACTGCTGTAAGGCTAAGTCATAAGGAAAAGTCTCTGTAAATTACCTAAAATAATGGAAGGCATCTGAAGTGATACAGACTATGGAGATTTTATTCAAAAATACAGATCAACAAAAGAACACAAAAAGTCTCACACACTTCTGTTAGGAATGCAGAATGGTACAGCCATAGTGAAAGACAGTTTGGTAGTTTCTTGTATTCTTAGCGTATAATTTACTAGTCATTCCTGTAGATATTTACTTATATTCTAACAGATCAAATATTAGTTTCTTTTTTACTTTTTTGTAATACTAGGGATTAAACCCAGGCTCTTGCCTTTAATAGACAAGCTATTTCTCCAGCCCTTTTAAACTGGTTTATAGTATAACCACGATAGTATTAATGGTATACTAAAATATCTGAAGAACATCAATAAATGCTGGATAAAATAAAGCCAGCATCTTTTCAAAGTATGGGTCATTACTAAAAGAAAATGAAGAAGATTCAGAGGCACTGGAAGAAAGTGAGAACCAGAAATCAGAGAGGACAATATGCTCTAGTTATAGCTACCTTCGGCACATTTGCTGACTTTAACTGTCTACATCTTTATTGATAGTCGGAAAAAAGTCAAGAGACAGGACTTGGAACCATAAATAGCAGGGAGTAGAAATGAACATTATAAGAGAGAAACTATGCCAGGGCCTACACTTCTGAAGGAGATGGACAGGAAGGGTTACACCATAAAGTATACAGTCTGAGGGTAATAACTGGCATGACACAAACCATTTCACTATCGTTGTGGCAGTCGATAGTTTTCTGACACATGAAAAATAACACTTTGAAATTTTCACACCACAGTCATCAAAAAGAGGGGGCTTGGGACTCTCCTATGCTAAAGCATAGGCACAAAAAGAAACCTTTGCCAAACGTTTGTCTCATTACAGTAAAATGCATATCCTTAGGTGGAGATATAAGCTGCTAATGATGTATGTGCTTTGTGAAGCAGCACTACAAGTTACTGTGCAGGCATTGCCTTAGCACCTCTTATACATGTGATGATGAAATGGGCTGTGTCTTTAGCTGGCTGAAGGACAAAAAGAGGTCACACCTAAATTTAGGAAGACTGCAGGAATTTGCTTTATAGCTCTTTCATGTAGCCTCTTCTTGTCCTCAAGCACAAGAATAAAGTTTTTATTCTTGCATTTAAGTGTCTCTGGCTAATTCTTTTTGAGGAAGTCACACAGCCTCTGAGGTGGTCTTTAACAAAAGGGGGAATCCTCTTACCACAAATGAAAGCAATAAGGAATGGCTCAATCTTACTCATTTTAAATCTTTCACTTTGAGATGGGGAGCCATTGGATGGCTGTTAAGAAATGATATAGCAAGATCTCTTTTTATTTAAAGATTAATTACTTTGGTTGATTTGCCTAAGTATATAAAATTATAGAAAGTACAGAAGCTAAATGGATAGAAGGAAGCTGCAGCAATCCACATGAAATTAACTGTAGAGGTGGAGGGTGAGAAGCACTGGATTCTGGATGTATTTTGAATGTATACTAAAGAGTTCAATATGAAATAGAGAAAACAAAGGCGTGTTTTGTCTGAACTGGAACAACAGAAATACTGTTTACTAAGGACACTTTACTGTAGCAGGAATGGGTTTAGAAGTATTAAAGAGTTTATTTTATGCTTTAAGACAAAAATAAAGACTTTGAATATAAATATATTTATACGCAAACACACAAATGTGTACTTCTGTGGAGATATCTCTGGATTAGAGGTATAAATTTGGGAGTCACTACCAAATAGTTGATAAAGTTAACAGATATGATGAGATCATTCAGGGAGTGTCTTTGGATATATAAGACAAGGGAAAGAAAGGGAAAATTTTGAAGTTGAGTCCTGGAAAAAGGCCATATGATAATTTCATTTCATGAAGAAAAAGCATTTGACAAAAAATGAAGTCATTTTATAATAAAACTCATCAAATTAGGTGTCCAAAGAATGCATCTTAGCACAATAAAATCTCCATATAAGAAGACCATAGATAATATAAAACTCAATAGTGAAAAGTTAAAGGACTTTTCTCTAGATCTGGAAAAAGGCAAGGATGCCCACATTTATCACCTCAGAGCACATTGGCAAGAAATAGAAATAAAAAGTAACCAACTGCAAAGGAAGAAGTGAAATAATGTAGTTTGCTTAGAAGATCTAACATAAAAAAATACTACAGGCTCTACTGAAATGAACAAGTACATAAAGTTACAGGATAGCAAATCAACATATAAAAACTAGCAGTTTGTATACACTAACAACAAATCATCTAAAAAAGAAATCAAAAGTTCCCTAATATGTAGAATCTAAAAAAATGAATGAAAATAGAAGTGACTGTTGCTAGACAAGAGGAAAGGAAAGGCGAGGTGGATATAAAGGAGGGGAATGGGGTAATGGATTTAATCAAATTATATTCATGTATGAAAATATTGCATTGGCATCCCAATATTTTACAACATAGGCACTAATAAAATGTATTTTTAAAACCTGATGAATGCTATTAACTTTATCTCTCTGATATTAAATTATGGTAATGAAGGATTTTCATTATTATACTATATGATGTATGTTGTTATGAATTGTGTCTAGATGTCCCCTCAAAACCTCATGCATTAATTGGTGGGGCTTTTCAGAGGTAGTCTGATCTAGGATGTATGAATATGGATTAAAGGTATGTGATAACTAAATTAGTTCACTGATTGGTTTAGCATAACTCTGGGTGTGAATCATGGGAAGGTCCACCTCTGGGTTTAATGGCACCACCCACAATAGTCTTTTAGCCTGGACAGGATAGTAAGAGAAAGGCAGGCTTGCTGCTGCTGTTTCACTACCTCATTTCCTGCTTGCCTGCTGTGAACTGTTTCTCCTTGGTATGCCCCTGTCATGCAGCCCTGCTTTGGAGCCAGCTGACTGTGAACTGAAACCTCTATGAACTGTGATTCAAAATAAACCTTTCCTCCTTTAACTTGTGGGTACTGGATATTTCTGCCCAGCAATAAGACAGTAACTGAGACATTAAAAATTTATAAGGCCAGGGATTTAGCTCAGTAGCATAAGCACCTGCCTGGCAAGCATGAGGTCATGAGTTTGGTACCAAAAAAAAATTATATATGTATATATTTATTTACTTACTTACTTTGTATTCAATTGAATTCAATTGGATTGGATTGAATTCAATACTTTGGATTGAACCCAGGGTGTTTTCACTAAGCTACATTCCTAGTTTTGTTTTGTTTTGAATTTTGAGACAGAGTCTTATGAACTTGCCAAGGCAGAGCTTCGTCTCAAACCTCCTGACTTTTTTTTTTTGTTTTGTTTTGGAACTGGGGATTGAACTCACAACCTCACACTTGCCAGGCAGGCACTTATGCCACTGAGCTAAATCCCAAGCCCTTGACTCAGTTTTTCAGGGTTCTAGGATTATACATGCTCAGCATCCTGCCTAGTTATTCTCTTTGAAAATTTTTTGTTAGCCAGTATGCATTCAGGTACTGGTTTTATGAATTTAAAATAAAGATTAAAAACAAAAAATTAAGAAGATAATCCCATTTTCAAGAGTCATAAAAAAATTAGAAAGCAATTTAACAAGAAGGTGAAAGATGTGCATGCTAAAAACTATGAAATATTGACAAAAGAAACAGAAAAATAAATTAATAAAAAGAGCTATCTCATGTACCCCCCCCCAGTCTCACTTGTTCAGAAATGGTACTTTTATAAGGTGATTAGATCATGGGGGCACTGTAACCATCAGTGGATTAACCCACTGATGAACTGTATTTATTCTATGCAATTAGTCCCTAAGCCTCCTGGAACAACTTTTTTTTCTTTTAATTGGTACTGGGGATCGAACTCACGACCACGCACTTATAAGGCAGGCACTTATGCCGCTGAGCAACATCCTCAGCCCCTGTATTTATTCTATGAAGAATTCATAGCTGAATTTGCTATTAGATACTGGGGCCTGATGGGAAGAAGATCACTGGAGGTATGACCTGGAGAGTGTATCTTTCTCCCTGGTGGCTCAGTTTGTTCCCTGCTTTCTGTCTGTTATGGGTTAAACAGCTTTCCTTTGCCATGCCTTTCAACTTGAGTTTCTGCCTTGGAGCCAACTAACCATGGACTGAAACCATAGGCTACAAAAAACCTCTCCTCCTCCAAATTTTAAGAGTCAGGTATTTTTGTCCCAGAGACAGTGGCTAAGACATATTTTGGTACCAGAGAAGTGGGGTGATTGCTTGACTATGACTGAGTGTGTGGTTGAAAAGCCTTTGGAACCTGTTTGTGGGAGGAGTTTGGCAGGTTGGGAGACGCTGGTTAAAGAAGCCATCAAATATAAGCAGAGTAAGCAAAGACTGGTCTGAGCTCAGAAGACTAGGATGTTGACAGAAATGCAGACAGTAAAGGTCAGACTCTGAAGATTTCAATGACTCCACCGGCAGTTGGACAGGACCCATGTGTGTTATACCTTGGCAGAAAATTTGTCTTCCTTCTGTCCATGGCCTAAGACTTTGTGAGAGTCTGCAATTAGGGTATTGAATTAATTAATTTGGTGGAAGAAATTTCAAAATAGCTCAACATTCAGGCTGTAACATTGGCACTGGAAGTGTCTGGCCAGATATATAGTGAAAATTTGGAGCAAAAAGTATAGGTGAACAATTTGTAGTTTCATCAGAAAGGAGGCAGCTATAAAAATGGGTCCATGGAGAGAATATCTGCTGAAAAGATAAGGATTCAAGAGAAACCAAGAACTGAAAGACAGCTTAAAAATGTCTTGGGAATTAGCAAGATCCAACCTTTCACAGGCTCAAGAGTGGAAAACTGTACAACTTTCATTTGAGAAGAAAGGTCCTTGCTCCTTTGATCACAAAAGGCCATGTAAGGGATTGGTTCCTTGGGATTTCTTCACACTGCTCAGGCTTCCAGGTACTCAGATGACTCTGCAGCCATTATCCAAGGGTACGTGGATACTGTTTGAGCTGATGGAAGACCTTGGTATCATTTACATGGTGCTAATTTTATAGACATGTACAATGCTAGAGTTATGGGGTCACAAAGGCTTCTGCCTAGATTTCAGGAGACCTGGAAGGCTAGGTAGTATGCCCACAGAAAGCAGTACATGAAGCTGAAAGTGTAGTGGAGATCTCAGGAAGTTGGAAATGCCAACAACATGGAATGTCATTTGAGGAAACCTGCAATCAGTGAGTAAAGCCATCCCAAAAAAGTGGCCAGAAGAGCTGACCAGCAATGTTATAGGTTGGGGCCAACTAATCCTTCTGGAGTTCACCTCTCACCAAATTTGTCCCAGGTACAGGATATGCAGCTGCAGGAGTTAATGTTTGGTCTCCTGGATTTCGGTCTTGCTTTGGTCCTATTTCTGTCTATTTCCCTATTTGTCCCTTTTGGAATGGGAATGTTTACCCTGTGCCAACATATTTTTAAAATGTTTAATTTTCCATTTTGATTGTTACAGGGGCTAATGGCTAAGAGTTTGCCTCGAGTCTCACAGGAGACTTCAGACTTGGACTTTTGAGCAATGTTGGTAATGCTAAAACTTTGGCAACTCTTAGAGACTGAATCTTTGGGGGATAGTGGTAAAGTGCCATGGTTTAGATCTAGACTATCTCCTACAAATCTCATGTGTGCAGGGGCTTTTTGAAGTGCATTAATCCACTAATGAGTTCACAGGAGACTATGCAGTCAGAAGGTGGGGCTTGGGTCACTGTGAGGGATGACCTAAAAGAGTATATTTTTCCCCTTGGTTTCTCCTTTTGCTCTCTGACTCCTGGCTGTCATGAGTTCAACAGCTTTCCTCTACTATGCTGTTTCTGCCTTGAAGTGTATAAACATCTCCATCCTTAATTTTTGGGTGTCAGATATTTTGTCCCAACAACAGGAAAGTGGCTAAGACCTACCCAAAGTGAATCTGAAGATTCAATGAAATCCTTATTAAAATTCCAGTGCCATGTTTAATGAAGATAGAAAAAAATACAAAATTCATTTGGAACCACAAAAGAACTCCAAATATCCAAGGTAATCATTAACACAAAGAACAAATCTGGATATATCACACTACCAGAGTTTAAATAGTACTAATACCACAATAAATAAATTAGTATGCTACTGACAAAAAAAATAAGACACAGAAGGCCCAGAAATGAATCCACATATGGACAGTTAACTGATTTTCTTTTTTGTTTTTGTTTTTTTTGGTACCGGGGATCGAACCCACAACCTAGCGCTTGTCAGGCAGACATTATGCCCCTGAGCTAAATCTCCAGCCCCAGTTAACTGATTTTCAACAAATATGTCAGGAATATACAATTGGAATAGGATAGTCTTTTTAATGGGTAGGGCTGAGAAAACTAGATATTCACATATAGCATAATGAAACTGGTACCCTTATCTCATGCCATATAAAAAAATCAACCCAAAATGGATTAAAAACTTAAATGTAAGACCAGAAACTGTAAAAACATACACTAGAAAAAAAATCTTGGAAAACAATTATGTGACATGATTTTGGGCAATGATTTTCCCGAAGTTGAATCCAAAAGCACAAGTAACAAAATCAAAATCAGAAAAAGAGATAGGGCCAGGGATTTAGCTCAGTGGCTCAAGTGCTTGCCTGGTAAGCACAAAGTCATGAGTTTGATCCCTGGTACCAAAACAACACACACACACACATACACACCCCCCCCCCAAAACAAACAAACCCCAAACCAAACCAAAAACGAAAAGAAAAATGGGATCATCACAACTTGAAAAGCTTCTTTCTGTACATCAAAGGAAACAATTCATAATGTGAAGAGACAATTTATGAACTGGGAGAAAATATTTGGGTACTATACATCTGAAAAGGGAATAATATCCAAAATATATAAGAATTGCAACAATATAACAGAAAGAAAAATAAAAAATCAAATTAAAAAATGGGCAAGGGACCTGCATAGACAATTCTAAAAAGAAGATACACAACAGGACAACAGATACATGAAGAAAATGTTCAACATGGACAATAGGAAAACCACAATGACATTAATTAAATATTGTTAGTATTTAAACAGTGCATCAGATTTCTTGAAAAACAATAATAAATGCTAAAGTAAATATGGTAACTATCCCTTTAAAAGTACATGAAGCTTAAAAGAAAGTAAAGAAGACCTAGAGGCACCATGATGATTGAAAATCAAAAATTGGAGCAGTAAACATGCTCTGAAGTTACAGCCACCTTCAGGACATTTGCTGAAGTTATTGCTCTAAAAGTCTGCATCTTAATTGCATCTTAAACTCAAAGAAACAAGTTCCTGGGTCCACAAAAGAACAGGATCTAGAATTAAATCTCTACACAAAAGTGGAACTACGATTTACAATTCAGAAAAAGGAAAAAAAAAATCAACCTGACTTGAAAGTAAAATGGTAAGAAACATCTCAGTCTTGGCCTAAACTTTCAACAACAACAACAAAAAAAATTCTAAGGATACTTCACCATTATATAAGAGGCGCCATGCAAGCAAGAAACATCAATATAAGACTTCCTCGATAGAAACTGGAATTGTTAAATGGCACAATATAAGTGCTTCAAGTACATGAAAATACAAAGTAAAAAGCAGAAAGGATAAATTTAAAAGGATTTGGGGAAAGGGAAGAATATTAAAGTTTTAGGAATGAAACAACATAATCAATAAAAACCTTAAAAAGGGATCTTACAAGCAGCCAGAGAAAACACCAATTACTTACAAAAGGAACAATGAAACAGATGGCAGACTTCTCAAAAGCATAGAAGCTAGAAGACAGTGGATAGTATCTCCAAGTCTGAGAAAAAAATAATTGTCAGTACAGAATTTTATACTCAAACTATTAAGCAAGAATGGTAATAAAGCAGATTATTTCACAACAATAGGAATAAATCCTCAGAACATTTACTAACAAAAAGCCTTTACTAATGTATTCTATTATAAATAAAATGATCCCAAAAGGAAGGTATGATGGAATAGAAATAGTGTGTGAACAAAATAATCATTTGATTAAATTCACAAGAAAACATTTTAAAAAACAAAAGTATCACCCATTTTAGAAGTTTATAGAACTAAAATAACCAGATGACAATATTATATTAAATGAGAGAAATCAATAAAAGTTAAAGCACTCAAATCTTTTTTTCCTGTTTTTTTGAGACAGGTTCTCTCTATGTAGTCCAGGCTGGCCTTCAACTCACTTCGTAGTCTTGCTGGCCTCAAATTCATGGTGATCCCCCTCTCTCAGCCTCCCAAGTGCTAGAATTACAGGTGCATGCCACCATGGCCAGCTTAAAATCCTTTATATTGTTCTGAGGGAGGGCAAACTGTCTTTAGTCTTTGTTAAATTAACTATGTAGTTAAGTTATACAAACAATGATGACAATGATTTAAGTAACATAACAAGTAGAAATAATCACAAAATATTTACATTTACCAATAATGGCAGAAAAATTATTTCATTTTTTTAATCTATAAATTGACAAAGACATCTAATATCATATGCATTACACAGTATGTGGCATTTTGTCTGGCTTCTTCCATTTAGCGTATTTTCAAAGTTCATTCATGTTGATGTATACATGTATCAGAGCTTTGTTTTTTTATTGCTTAATAATGTTCCATTGTTAGGACATACCAAATTTTATTTATATATTCATCAGCTGATAGATGTCTGGGTTGTTCCACCTTTTTGGTTATTTTGAATAATGAGTTACATAGCACTTCTGTCTTTAAACATTACAAATGGTTGGCACTGTCAGAATTCTTTTTTAAAATTTTTTATTAGTACATGTTTACAGTACATAATGATTACATTCGTCATGGGGAGTTGGTACACATATTTAACGCATCTTAATTCTTTTTACATCCCCTCCTACTTCTCTTTCCCCTCTCCCTCCATCTCTTGGTCACTGTCAGATTTCTTAATTTCTGCTAGTTTACAGTACATGAAATACCACCTCACTGTGATTTAATTTGCATTTCTGATTATTAATGAGGTTGATCACTTTTCTTATGGTTACATGCTATTTCCATTTTTTGAACTGCCTATAAATATATTTTATGGAATTTTCCAAAACAGTTATTTATCTTTTTCTTGTAGAAGCTCTTTATATTCTGGATATTAATTTTATCACTGCCGATATCCACTGCAGTACTTCATCCAATTTAAGGCTTGTATTATTTTATAATATTGTTTGATAAGAATTTTCACACAGTCAAATTTATTAATCTTTTAATGATTATTTTAAAAAGAACTAAATAGAACACTTAGAAACAATGTGATTCTCTTTTAAATCTCTTGAGTGTCTCTTACTTGCCATTTTTATGATTTAAATTGTACCACTAGTTTTTATCTGTAGCTAATAATTCCAATGCATTTTTTTTGTTTTTTGGTTTTGTTTTTGCTATTATCTATCACTTATCTATGACTTGTTTCTTCAGGGTGAGCTCACCTTTTATTGATATTAACTTATAATTCTAAAGGCCTCTTATTTTTTGCAGCCAGGAGTTAGAGGATATCACTTTAGAACAGTGATGGCAAACCTTTTAGAGACTGAATGCCAAAAGTTCAACTCAAAACCCACTTATTACATAGTTCCAATTAAACCTAAATACTGAGGTTTTAGTTTAGAAAAAAAACAACTCTATATTAACATCTTTTGTCTTAAAATACACAATAGCATGTGTTCCATAGGTTTGCCACCACTGCCTTAGAGAATAAAATTTCAGCATTTAAAAAATTGCTTAACTGTTTTTATTCCTTCTTTACTTTTCTCAAAACATAATTTTCTCTGTGCCTCCTATGAAAAACTAAATACTCCACCCTAGGCATTTACAGTAACTACTTTATCTCCTAGGATACTGTTCCCCAGATACTGGTTTTATTCATTTTCTTACTTTAGTCTTTCTTCAAATGTTATCTTCTCAGAGAGCTTTTTCAAATTCTGCCCATTCAAAAAGTAGGTCACTTTCATTGCCCATTATTGTTTGCTTAACACACTTCACTTTATTCATGCTGCCTACTACCTGCTATTGTTTTATTTATTTATATTTGTTTCCTGATTTATTTTGAAATTCATTCACAACAATGTAAATTTCATCAGAGTAGAAATATATCTAGATCTGTATTTCCCCAATGCCTACAATACCCCTTGGCATAGAACAGGCCCTAAATAAGCATATTTCGAATAAATGGTCACATTTTTTAGAATGGAGATTATGATAATCTAAATTTTTAAAAATGTGGAAAGGAACTTACTTTCAAGTTTACATAAATGAGTTACCATTGGGGAAGCAAAGAGCCACCCCTCCTTTGAAAGTGGCAGTATTATATAATAAAAAAAACTACTAGGAAAAAGCAGAGATTAGATGGGATTCCTCATGGAGATCAAATTGAAAGGCTTTTCTTCTTAAGTCATAGTCTTTTTCCCAAAAACTTAGACCCTTTGAGAGAATGTACAATCTAACCAAGCATTCAGAAGAAAAAAGAATGAAGAAGAAGACACAGTTACATTCCAGTTACCTGAGGAGTTCCAGAAGTAAAGCAGTAACCTAGGTTGGTAAATCACTGATTACAACTTTAATTGATATAGGACCTATCCTTTATTAAAATGCTATAGGAAAAACAATAAACTTTCTTAGATAATCACAGATTTTTCCAAATCCATTTTCCAATAAAACGTGATTCCAGTATATTCATTTAATGTAGAATGCAAAGTTCTTTTTATGTTACATTCAACTACTAACCATGTGTATGAGAATGTGTTTAAGCAAGAAATTGTATTTAGTTGAGCTGTTAGTAAAATATAGTGTCACTATACCAAGAATATTAACTCCTTCAAAATGAAAAAACTACACACTCCACATTTAATTAAGACAATTATCATAGGTAGTACAAAAGCCTTCTAAAGGATCAAGAAGATAAAGGTGCCTATTTTCCAAAAATGTCAAACTATTCCTTTGAGAATAATAAATTTACTTTAAAAGTAAATTTACTTTAAAAGTAACTTTAAAGTAACAGCAGAGAAAGCAGTCATTCCAAAATTAGAACCTGAAATACAAGGGACAGATAGCCTTACCTAGTGACACCAAGTTACTATAGTTCTCCAACATCACATCTCTATATAAATCCCTTTGAGTAGAGTCCAGGCATTCCCACTCTTCCTGTGAGAAGTCAACAGCAACATCCCTGAACATCACTGATCTCTAAAACAAGAAACATAATACAATTGGGAGAAATAAATATGTTTTCAATAGAGGGTGAAATAAAGGGCATAACAGAGGGTAGGAGGCTACAGAGGCTACATAGAGAAAGCTATGGAGCAAACAAATTAATAAGCTTCTCACGTGTTGATTCAGTAAAGAAACTGGTGATTTTGAAGTACTAACCTTGTTGCTATAGATATTTTCCATGTATCAAACATTTCCATATACAGATAAGCCTGAGAATTAACAAAGTAAATGCAATGTCCCAATTAAAAGAAATAGCATATTTAAGAACTTTGTAAAATATATAAGTTGTATATCATAAATTCTCAATAAACATTATGTTTCTCTTCTTTTCTATTTAAGGAATAGGAAAAAAATCATTCAGAAATTTTTCTGTAAAATCTTATAAGATCTGTACAGTTTTAAAGAATTTATTGCTGGAAATATAGTGCAGTCATATAGCACCTACCTAGCAAAAGCAAGGTCGTGAGTTCAATCCCCAGTAACAAAAACCAACCAACCAACCAACCAAACAAACAAAAAAACTCGAATTTATTAAAGCCTCTATTCATCACTATTTCACAGTATTACATCATAAACATTATGCTGTGGCATCAGTAATCTAATTAATCTTTCTTACAGGCTACAGAATAGCTCCATATAAAGCCTATATCTGACTTAATAAGTACTGACATTTGAAATTTAGGTTTCATAAACTCATAAATATTTCTTAGTTTCTAATATTTCTTAGATTTATAATTTTCAACAAGTTATGCAGGAATTATGATCTTTTTGGTTACTGTTTGTCACTCCTAAATGTATCTTTTCTCATTCTAGGCAACAGAAAAGTAGAAAACAACTCAAATATACACATTCAAGATTGGTGCATGCTGAATTTCAAAATGACCCAATTATTGTTATTAATCAACTGTATATTCCTAGGGAAGGTATTTCCTAGGAATATATTCAGTCTGTATGTGTGTTTTTGTGTTTGTAACATTAAACATTTATAAAACATGAGATCTTGTAAGATACTGAGATGTAACCTAGTCAAGATCAATTCCTATCTTGTCCAACTGGGAAACCTGGGTTTAAAGAGAAATTCAAAGATTTCTCATATGTGCTATCATTTAGTATCCTTCTCTAGCTTATAAAATCAGAGAAATTTACCTTTGTTAGATTAGTGCTCCTAGTCAAAGACATTAAGTACATAAATATAGTTAGATTAGATAGACATAATTATGAAAGACACTATTACTTACAAGAATGGAACAGAACATATAAAGTTAAGAAGTTTTAGGAATAAGGAATGTTAACACACACGCCTTGTAAAAAAGCAACTAAAAAGAAACGGTTCACCTGAAACATGGTTTTTAGATCTGCAAGAAGTGTTCAGTCTTCTTCCAGATTCCTATCTTACAGAAGCAAACAGCCTGAAAAAGGTAGAACTGGAGAGAAGAAAAGAGAACCATGAGACCATGTTTTTTGCAGGCCCCCAAATGATTAAGTTGAAATTATCTTCATTGGTTGTTTTCTGCTGTCTCTTGCCCCCAAACTCCATGAGGATGTCTTGGCAGTAATGCCTACTAAACAGTTCTCCTAATGAGGATGCCTGAGATAGAAACACTGATATGCTTAAGAACACGACTGGCCAAAAGGGCCTGAATCCTTGTCTTCAACTTTCTTTGTAGCCTATAATACATTCCATGTGTGTGATGGGGAAAACATTTTCCCTGCCAGGCCTGCAGTGACTGCCTTTGGTGGAGCCTGACAGCTCACACTCAGGAACTGTGGTAGGAGTCACTCTTCATTAACTGCACAAAGCACTTTTTTTCAAGATACAAGGAAAAGTCACCAAAATAAATCAGATGTGCCACAAAACTTATAGCAAAAAACACTTGAAAAATGGAATCATGCAGAATATATTCTTTGTTCTTTAGTTACATGATATTAAATTAGGAAATAGTAACAGTAAAAGGTCCAGAAAAATTCCCAGTATTTGAAAAGTAAACACTTCTACATTAAGTCATGGGTCAAAAAGAAGTAATAAAACATAGTTGAAAGTATGTTGAACTGAATGACTTATTATAACAAATGCTGTAGCCTGCAGCAAAAGCAACAGTTAGAGGAAGGTTTATTGTTTTAAATATTTTACTGTACTAGAAAAAATAGGAAGTGAAAGATTAATGACTTAGGATCCCATCTGAAGAAGGTGTTTTATAGCTTAATTTGATTTAAAAGGATGGTTCTCTTTATAAAAATATCCCTGATAATAAATGTAGAAGAAATGACAAGAATTAAAACATAATTTTGTAATATCTGATAAAATAACCTAGCATCAAATAAAGGTATCAATGGCTACTAACATCACATTAAGAGAATATTGAGTTTTTTCTTTTTAGTAATGATACTATGATTATATATTTTAACTAAAAAGTTTTGTCTTTCAGACATATGTAGTAAAAAATTTATGGATGAAAGTATATTACCTGAAATTTTCTTCAAATTATCCCATGTTGGTGGTTTCATTTTGTTTCGAAGGGGGTGGGAGGAGTGGAGCTACAGACAGAACATATTTATCCATAAAATGATATTTATTGGAGCAGGATGATGGAGAGATTACATGGGGATCCATTATACTATATTTTTTAGTTTTGTACATACTTTAGTTTTTTCCATAAAAAAAAGTTTTAAAAAGGGGCAATACATGGACCCCTCCTGTCTCTCAGGAGCCATTCCTATTCCCCATTCCTTTTTTGCAGTAAATTTCCATACTCTTAAAATGAAAGTTAAAAAAAAACCCCTGAGATTCCAAATATGAACAATGATATCCCAGAGGACATTTTTTCAGTAACTTAATTTTTCAGGTTTTTCTTTTTATGTTTTCTAAAGTATGCTAACAAACATGTAGTACTTTGATCTTACAATTTTATCTGGATGTCCCTCTAAAGGCTCATGCACTCATAAGTGGAGTTTGTGGGAGGTGACTGGTTCACTGGTGGTATGTGATACTCATTGGATTAGTGCACTGGTGAGTTTATAGCTAAATGTGATGTTGGAAGATGAAGTCTGATCAGAGGAGATAGGTCACTGAAAGTATGGGCTGGAAGATTACATCCTTTTCCCTTCTCTCTTGAATGTTCTCTGCTTCCTGCCACCACTATATTTCTCTGCCATACAGTCCTTCCTTAAAGCCAGATAACTATGTACTAAACCTTTACAAACTGTTAGCCAGAATAAACCTCTCCACCTTTAAATTTTGGGTGTCACGTATTTTGTTCCAGCAGTGAGAAAGTAACTAAGATATCTGACATCAGAAAACAGATGATACTTTTTGAAATCAGAAACAAGGGGCATGCAAGTTTGTAAAAACAAAACAAAACAAAACAAAACAAAACAAAAAAAAACAGATTCTTAGGCTCAATGGTAGAATGCATTCCTTGCATGTCCAAAGAACTGGGTTCTATCCCCAACACAAATAAAATAAATGAGAAAGTGAGTGGGAAGGGGAAGAAAAGAATATTTAACGGTATAAATTCTAAGACAATTTTCTAAAAACTGGGTAATGGAGGAAAAGATGGATGAAGAAATAAGTGAAGAAATGCACCAATTTTATTATTACTCAAAATTCAAGTAGAAGATATGTCAAAAATATTAAAATAAACTAAAAGTAGGCCACATCTAGAAATCTGCCCCAAACATAAACTCCACAAATAAAACATATCATATAGTCTACTGATGGCTGCATCATATAATGTCAAAATATTAGAAAAAAACAAATGGCTATTCATAAGACTTGTTGAATAAATTATTCTCCTAAGCAACAAAATATGCAGCTATAAAATAAAAAATAAGGAAGATCTCTCTAGCATGCTATGGTAGGATTTCTAGGACTACATTAGATGTATGAAAAAAACTAAAAGTTGCACATAAACAGATATATGTGGTGTAATTATCTATAAATGGAAGAAGTAAGCAGGGTGGAGGAGGAGGAATAGACACCACACACATTTGGAATTCACTGTTCTATAACTTTGATTTTGGAAATATGTAAATGTATTGCATAAATTTTAAAACAAAATTAAATCAGAGTAGGAGAAAAACAACCCTTAAAGTGGCACAGCAGCACATGACTAATCCCAGCTACTTGGAGGCTGAGGCAGAAGGTTTCCAGGTTCATGTTAGCCTGGGCAACTTAGTGAGACTGTCTCAAAATATAAGCTCAATGATACATTACCCATGGGTTACTCCAAATGGGTACCACCAAATAACCAGAGCAAAACCAAACAAACAAACAAACAAACAAAAAACAAGGGGAAAGCAAAAGAAAGTAGCTTAATCATATGACAGGTATTATTTTAGGTGACATTAAAAACAATAATTTGATTATATATCCCTACTGGATTTTATGCTAGTCAATTCCAAGAAGTCTTGATGGTTTTTCTGTATTCACATGGCTAGTAAAAATATGGGTATTGTTACTATGAAATTCCCTGTCTCTCAATAACTACAAGAGAAGTAGAAAACATGGAAAAGAGAATACAGAAAAAATGGAGAAAACATGAAGCAAATAGCAAAATGATGAATATGAGCCAAACCATATCAATAATCACACTAGATATAAATGTTGAATACTTCAATTAAAACACATAGATCGCCAAATTACATAAAAATACAAAACTCAACTATATATTATCTTCAAGAAATGGATTTGAAATATCAAAATGCAAATAGGTTAGAAATTAAAAAAGATATACATAGCTAATGCTAATGAAAGATGACTTAAATATCAAAGTAGATGTTCAGAGCAAAGAATATTAAGACAATTTTATAAGGATAAAAGGGTCAATATACCATTGGGACATAAATCTAAAGTACATATGTACCCAAAAATCAAGCTTCAAAATACATGAAGCATGAACTGATAGAAATAACAAGGAGAAAAAGACAAATTTGATACAGAAAATCAGTAAAGGTATATAAGTTTTCATCAACATAATAAATCAACAAAACCTAATTGGTATTTATATAGCATTCCACCCAACATCAGCCAGTAAGTCTTTTGAAGGGTACACAAGACATTTACTAAGATACACCAAATTTTAGGTTATAAAACAATCTTCAAAGGATTCAAGTTTACAAAATGTATTCTCCAAACACAATGAAATAAATAAGAAATTGGCAACAAAAGGCCTTAGGATGATCCTCAAAATATTTGAAAATGAAATAATACACATAAAACTAGCCCATAAGCAAACAAAATAAAAAAACAGATCAGAAAGAATTTTGAACCAAAAGAAGAATGAAACAAGAATGTTGAGTGATAATTTTCTGAGCTAGGCCTATGGTTTGTTGGTGTTTGGTATACATTTGAGACTCACCAAAAGCTGAAAAACAAACCAAAAAAGTTAAAAAAGAATGTTTGTTGGAACACATTTTCGAATCCAAAAATATCAAATCTATTCTTTCTAAATTAAACCACTATTAGAAAGCATTTGTGACAATCAACTGCATTTTTCTTGCTCTCCATCTACAAAAAGTCACTATGTCCCTCTATCATCTAAGAGGACTTGGGCAAATTTAAAAAAAAATGGCTACAATATCCTGAAAAACAAAGGTAGTTCAGGAAAAAAAAAAGAAAGAAAGAAAGAAAGAAAGAAAATATCTACTTACCTTGAACTTTGTTTTTGAATGTGCAACAGCCATTCTTTCCTCTTCTGGGCTCTACTTTCAGAAAAAGAAAATGAAATGACATAACTAAGCCTTTCTTGGGGTTTACGCTTAATTAGAACACAAACTCTTCCTTTACCTCCATAATGTACCCCTCATTTAACATAACCGAAAGTCAAGAGACTAGTACAGTCCTACATCTTCATTAGGAAGGGCCATAGTCAGACTGCCTTGAAATACATTTTATTTTTGGATTCAGAGCTGTCCACTGGAGATAGCTCTGCAGTGCAGTGGTACAGGCTCTAAAAAGTGTGACTGGCTCCCTATAGCATTCCCTTTCCAAGTAGTGTATTTCTACTGGAACCCATTACATTTCTAAGTAGCCTGTCTTGGAGGTGTTATCAGCTCTAAAATTCTCAAGACTTGTTTTGTGGCTTGGAAATAACTCTTTTTTCTTACCCAGAGGCTTAAATTTCTGACTTCCTTCTTGTACTTCTTTGAATACAGTTCCCTTAAGGCTGTAAGGTTTTAAGGCTGTAAGGTAAGAGTGCTGGGAAACAGCAGCAGTTCTACAACTACAATTCTAAAGTGAGCTGAGGATGTATACAGAAATGAAGCAGCACAGGCCATGTATGAATGTTCAAAACAGAAGTCAAGCCCTAAATTTGTCAAAAAAACAGAAAAGCACACAGGATCCAGGATCCATAGAAAGACTCAGCCTCACAATGAACTCTTGACAATACCGTGGTCTGTAAGACCACGGAGTATAAAGCACACAAATTCCACACAAGTCAAACAAAAATCACGTTTCTACTATTAACCAGAGGCATAGCCATCAGTTAGGTTACTGTTAAAAGGACCTAGTCAGCTGTACACAAGGAATAAACAAACACATCCAAGCAGCTTGTTGGGGACATACACCCTTTCACAGCGACGCTTTTACTCTCTTCATACATTTGTGAAAACGGCACAAATAATTTCAACGGTCACACACATGGGGCACCTATAATCAATCACTCCGACAGAAAAACACAAGGAAACCAACAGTCACAAACTGTCTCAACAATAGCCACATGCGTCAACTTCACAGGCAAACCCATTCTCCACAGGATACCAGGCACATACACAGCCTCAAAGTGACATAAGCCATACGCAAACACTCTGTCACAACAGACCTGTCGCCTTTGAGTCACAAACAAACCCCCGTCAAACACGTGGTACCCACACAATCAGAGAAATAAGCCTGTCTCCTGTCAAGTAAGTACACGGTCACTCACTCCCTCAGAGTCACAAACAACTCGCCTACCAATCATAGTCGTACACACCCGGCTGTCCACACACCAGACCAGGCAGGCTCCAGCTCTCACACAAAACCGTAGGAGACACCGGCGCAACCTCCCAGCGACCCTCCCTCCGCGCGTTTCCGCCTGACAGTCCGACGCTCTTACTTCAATAGAAGCGCAGCTGAGGGCCTAGGATTTGCCGTCCGGGTTCTGAACTGGATTTCAGGTTTCCCTGCCCAGGGGGTGGCGAACAAGCAACTCCACAGAATCCGGCCCTCTCCCAACGCGAAGACCCCAACTCTCGCGAAAAAACGGAAATGAAGCGGCATCCCGCGCGCGATGCCTCTGGGAGATGTAGTCCAGCTCTGGCAGGCAGTTTAGCTGATCCGCCGGGAAGCTAGGAGGCGCGGTCCAGTCACCCTCTGACTAGTGCGTGGACCTGGCCACGGGAACCTTTGGCCATCTGAGCCACGCCGAAGGGACTTCTGGGAGTTTCTGTTGACTCCCTGCGCGCATGTGTTGGGCGCTCAATTCGAAAGCTTAGGACCTGACGATGAGTGTTCGACAATAGTCCCAGGGTCTTCTTCTGGGCAGGTGTAGTGAAGGAGTCGGATCTGCGGACCTCGGGTTTACTTAGGACTCTCTGTGTACCTGGTCAGGTCCTGGGCTGTATGTGTGTATGTATATAATCACCATGCGTCAGAAGTCTGGATGTCTCTCGGTGGCCAAGTGTGTGTTGTATTTCTGCCTGTGTAATTTTTCATGCTGTTGGGTGTGAGATCATTCGCACTTGGAGCTGCTTGGTAGCTTGGTAATCGGACTGTATGCAGAAACCAACTGTGGTGGCATGCGCTTGTAATTCCGCATTGTGGGAGGCTGAAACAGTAGGATCTCAAGTTCGACACCAGCCTGAGCAAGTTAGCTAGACTTTCTCAAAAGAAAAAGCACCATGGGCTGGGGATTTAGCTCAGCGGCATAAGTGCCTGCCTTGCAAATGCGCAGTTGTGAGTTCAATCCCTAGTACCAAAAATTTAAAATAAATAAAAAAGAAAAAGGAAAGGCAGCACTCTCGCTGAAGTCCCTGGGTTCAATCCCAGGGGTAAGAGGGAAGAAGAAGAAAAAATAACTGTGTTGGATTGTCTGACAGTAAGAGACCTCTGCTATACTGGTTTTTGAAGGGTCTCTGTATGTATTTTTGGTTTTATGTCCTTGACTGAGTAGCTGGTGGTGATAGTTTATGTTATATATAAACGCGCTTACCGTGTGCATGTATTTCAGGTTGTCCGTACAAATTCAACTAGCAGTGACACAACTAGCAGTGTGTGTCACTGAAAAAAAGATAGACACATTATTTCTTCCTTAAATACTAATTTGATGATTTGAGAGAATTAATCAACTTATTTAAAAAGTAATTTAGATCTGATTTTTCTAGTAAGCAAGTATATGTTCTATGGTGAAGAATGAAAAGCTTTTTTTTTTCAAAGAAAGATGATTTCAAAGCCAATTCTAGGGTAACTTCTTTTTCCTCATTGTTTTCTGTTATTGAGGAAACACTACAAAGTAAAGTTTTGCACAAGTACGCTGCTGGATGCCCTAGGCATTGTCCCAGGACCCAACTCAGGTGGGTACCATCCTGTGCAACTGCATCCACATGCAGAAGCTGGCAGATCCTGTGACCACAGTGAGACTATCCTGCAACACTGCAACCTGGAGGAGATTTCCAACTATTATGGTGTATCTGGGTTCCAGACCACTCAGCACTTTCAAACCACAGTGGCCCACTATTTGAGGAAGAAGAAAACAGGATTATACAATCAGGAGCAGGCCATCAAAGCTATCCTCATTGGGTGATGGGGAAAATCAGCTTCTATACAACACCACCACCCAGCCACACACTCTACCCACCCATCTTGGTGCTGAAATTATTACAGAGATGACTGGGATCTCTGTTATTGAGAATACCAACCAGGTCAATGAAGATACCACAAATGCTTAGCCACAGTTGAGTATGATGAGCTATTAAGTAACACAGACACACTTGAAATGGAGATCAAGTGGCTGCAAGTAATAAAAATTATAGATGTTATTAAAAAATAAAAATGACAGTGTATCACAGTGGAGACCTGAGTGGGTGCAGCACCAATCCAAACCATCAAGTGCATTGGATAAGTACAATATGAACCATCATTGCTCCAAGAATAACAGAATGGTGGATGTTAGCCTAGTGGATAGCTACCTGGTTCTTTTTTTGTTGTTTTGTTTTGGATTTTTGAGATGGGGTCTCACTATGTAGTTTAACCTGTCCTTGAACTGACTGCGTACCCCAGAGTGGCCTTGAACTTGCAGTAATTCTGCCTTGGCCTCCCAAGTGATAAGATTATAGACGTACACCAAAATGCCTGGCTTTAGCTGCCCAGTTCTGCAGTGGATTATAGAGACAGACCCCCTGCAACAGGACCAGGTGCTGACATCTGCCCTGAAGATACAGATAAAATTGCCAGTGGGCTATCCCATTCCATATCTGTCCTCAGCTTTTCTGGTGACAGTGATAATAATGCTGGTGACTGATTTGTTGATATCCCTCACTACCACCCCAAGCACTGGTTCCTGGAATGGGGTTATACAAATGAAGGAATTTGGTTCTCCCTGAAACTCATGTATAATAAAAGAAACTCATACAATTTATCTCTTCATGCCACTCTTTGGTCCATTCTGTTCAGTTAAAAAGCTTTGCAGCCCAATACCCTTTATTTACTCATTACTGTGTTTCACAAAAAAAAATGAAACCCACTAGAGCCCAAATTAACAGACAAACATAAATAAGAGATTGTAAACTGGTAATTTTCTGTTTTATCATTCATACTTTACATAGGAGAATTTGCTTTTTCAGTCTTGCTTTCTTTTCTGTTCTATTTTGAGTATCACTATGACTCAGTTTTTTTAACCCAAATATTTTACCCCATTACCATCATTATGTTTCAGATCACCCAAAATTTGGCCTGTAAGAGACCCTCAATCTAGCTCCTGTTTGTCATTTTGCACTTCCTTAGGTTTTGACACAGCTATCCAGATTTACATTGTACATTCCATCTCAAACTTGGAATTGACCACTGTCTGCAGTGAATTTTAAAATGATCTTGTCAAATAAAAATCTTCAACCAGAAACAGTTAAATAATTGGTAGTACACATGCAATGAAATGTTACACATCCAACATACCTGAGATTATAAATTTTGTTGGTTAACTGATCAATGTGCTGAGGACTGAAACTGATTGATTGCAGCACCAAGAATTGAACCTAAGGCCTTGTGTGCTAGACAAGCATTGTGCCACTAAGCTACATCCCCTGCCCCAGATTATAAATTTTAAATTAACCAAAATGAATCTTAAATTTTACAATACAACTAAAGATACTCATGAAAGATGACTTCCAGAACTGTTTCAGATAGTAGCAAGATAGGGTAAGTGTGTTCAAAGCATGGGGAAAAACTATGGGGGCATTAATGGGCAATGTGTATTTCACTGGAATAAATTTTAAAACTTCAAATATTTGCTATATATTTTGGTCATCCCTTGTATTAAATCATTGGTTTCAGTGGGCATGGTAGTATATGCCTGTAATCCCAGATTTTGAGAGGCTGAGGCAAGAGGATCACCAATTTGGGGTCAGCCTAGACAATTTAGTGAGACCTTGTCTCAAGGAAAAATAAACAGGGCTAGGGTCATAGATCAGTAATAGCACACATGCACAATGTCCTGCTTTCCCAGTACTAAAAAAAAATCAGTGGTTCCCAAACTTTGGTTATAAATTAAAAGTATACTTTCAGTCAATCAATAACTATATATTATTGGTCTCTCATACATTAAATGTAGCAAATACAAACAACACAACCATAACAGAGAAGATTTGCTAGTTTCTAGTAAAATTATATAAGCATCTGTTCTTTCACCTACCAATCCCAGTTTAAGGGACCCAATTATATACTTTCCAGAAAGAATATGAAGAGATTTATTCTGTAAGGCTATCTATCCACAACAGAGCTATCTATGAAAGCAAATGACTAGAATCAATTCATATAGCTACCAGCTTGGAAATACTGGAAATCTTTCTAATATATACATACAATAGAGTTCAATTATATGCAACTATATGAATAATAAACATCTATAAATCCCTTGGCATGATAAACATGACATACTTAGTAAAAGAGCAAGTTAAATTGGATCTAATATATGCTACCATTTATATAAGAAAAAGAATGTATGAAAATATAAATATATTTGATTATGTTAAACAAAGGATAAGTCATAAAGTTTATATAAGATTTTTCTATGTTGGAGGAAAAAATAGTGGGAAAAGACTAAAGTTTTTGAAACTTTTTTTATAAATATAATTCCAAAACTTAAAGTTTTAAACAGAATAAAAATTATATCCATTAAAATCATGAAGAAAGTTAAAAACACAGTAATACTATTTCTATTGAATGTTTTGTGCAAACTAAAGCCATTGTAGAGACTAGAAAAAATAAATGTTACAAAAATACAAAAGCAAGACATAAACGGAAAGTATTTGCAAATTTTTTATTGCCGAAATAGAAACAACCACATTATTTGATTAATTATAGTAATTAACTAGGTATGGCAAACATGAACACATATAATACTAAAAGAAAGTCAATCTCCACATATTTTTCATTTGTGTCATACATGTATATGCAATGAATGTACAATCTTGTTAATAATTGCATAAAAATAAGATTAAGACAATACAAAAGAATGGATACACAACAATATCCCATGTAGAAGAGAGGAGAATAGAGAATACAGTTGTGAACATGATTTATTTCTGAACTAATAAACATAGAAAGGGTAAACTAATCAAAAAGTTAATTTCCATCTTTTTGTAATTCTTATGAAAACATTCAATATGTTTATATCCTCTTGATTTAACTTAGAACAGAAATGTAGTTTAGTAACTAAGTACATACAGGTTGAAATTTTATCTTTAAATATTTAGTGTTATTGAGTTTGGATAAGCTACATTAAGTCCCCATTAAATTTCCTCTTTTGTAAATGGGAAAAAATAGTAATCTTTAAAAATAAAAGTCTAAGCCAGGAATCATCATGGTGGTACATAGAGGAAACACTGATGTTTTTCACTGTAAAGTTTTCAGTGATACTTCAATATTTAATATATGATAAAAATGAATTTATCTTGTATAAATAAAACCTGAATATAACTTAAAAATTTAGCTTTTGCTTCATTTATATGACATACTTTATTCCCTGTTTTGGTAATGTCCTTAATAAACACCATTCCTAAAGAAGCATACACATGATACAGATACAACTGATTTAAATTTTCTTTAAGGCATTTAAGATTAGTCTGAATTCTAACATTAAGATTCTCCATAATGTGTACCTTAGGCTAAACCTACTTGTAACCATTCATCATCAAATGTAAATTTTCAACTTTCCTGAGTTACAGAAAAATTAATAAAAAGATGATGACAGATTCACAGAGAGCGACCCATCAACTGAAGTCTGAGACTTACCAGCACTACTTTCCATCTTCCCTTACTAGGAAATCTTCCCTTGTGGAGAGGATCATAATGGTATGGTTTGATATGACTTTAGTATGTCTACATAGGTTTTGTGTACTAGAAGCTTGGTCTCCATTTTTTTGGTCTCCAGTTTTAATGGTCTCAATTTTTAATGAAATAGAGGCAATAGAATCTTTAACAAGTGGGGGTCAGAGGAAATTAGACAATGGGAATAATAGCTTCATTAACTGATTAATGGTCTTTCTCAAGAGTTTTAGCTCATGGGACTACATTAGTATCACAAGAATGAGCAGTAATGAAAATAGCGAGTTTGCCCCTGAATCCTTCTAGCTTCTTGTCTCTCACTGTGTAACTTGTCCCCCTTGCTTATATTCTTATGATGTCATCCTCCATGCTGTGACTCAGCTGTAAACCCCTCACCAGAAGCTGCCTAATTGTGGACTTTCTTGCCTCCTAAACTATGAACAAAGTAAAATCTCAGTCTTGATCTTTCTCTGTCTGTCTGTCTCTCTCTTTCTCTTCTTACCTTTCTCCTTCCATCCCCCTCTTTACCTTCCTCTTTTTTTCGGTACTAGAGAATAAGTGTAGGGCCTTCCCACTGAGCTACATCCTCAGGCCTTTTTGTTTGTTTTTGAGACAGGGTCTCATATGTACTTTAGACTGGCTTTGAGCTCTCTATGTAGCCCAATCTGGCTCAACTCCATGGTCATTCTCCAACCTCAGTCTTCCAAGTGGTTTTTTTGGTACTAGGAATTGAATTCAGAACCTTGTGCTTGCCAGGCAGGCACTGTACCACTGAGTTATATCCCCAGCCCTCTTTCAAGTGTTGAGATTACAAGTGTGCAACACCACACCCAGATCCAGCCCTTTTTCATTTTAATATAGAGTCTTGGTACATTGTCCAGTCTGGATTCAAACTTGTTATCCTCCTGCCTCAGCCTTCTAGAATGCTGAGATTACAGGAGTACACCACCATAGTCAGCATAAACCTGTTCTTTTCACACTGTTATATTGTTATAGCAACAGCAAGTAGAATAAAAACAGTTTTTAGTATTCATCTCTATCATATCACTTTTCAGGCAGGTTGTCTTAATCACTTTCCTTGTTGCTGAGACAAAATATCTGACACCTAAAGTTAAGGGAGAAAAGGTTTATTTCACTTGCAGTTTGTAGAGGTTTCAGTACATAGTTGGATGACTCCCAGGCAGAGTAGCATGGCAGAGGGCGATCACAGAGGAGAAATAGTTCATGGCAGGAAGAAAGCAGAAGACAGAAAATCAGCTAGCTACAAGCAATGAGTGACAAGCAACAACCACAGTAGCTCTTTCTGTTCCCTAATATCATCCAGGTTAGGGTAGGTAGCACTCACACCCTTAACCCTAACATTGCAACATGAATCAATCCCAGCCTCACATTTTTTATCTCAGCTTTGCACACCCTATATCCAGCCACCTCTGAAAAACCCCACTTATAACCACATGAGGCTTTAGGGGGACATCTAGACACAAGCCATAATGCAAGTCAAAATCCCCAAACAGTACTGGGGCTCCTGTTAGAATTTTGCCTGCACATGAAGCAAGAAGGAAAAAAGAAAGAACACATAAACACTTTCTTGGAATCAGAAGTGCCACAACTGGTGCAGCTCTTGGTGTTCCTGGGGAAGGACCATGAGAGGATGGGAAAAATAAATATGAAAGCTGAAGTCAGGTGGAGCCTTCTCTCCTGATGGGAGGAAAGGAACTTCATTCTCCCTGTAGATGCATTTATTCATACATTTAGCAACTTAATGTCACAGGACAATCCATTTCCTAGTTATCTGCATGTATGGCAACTAATGACCTGATGTTTTGGGACCTGGAGTCACTTGTTTCTGCAGCTTGCCTGGGGATGTCCTTGTTCTCAGACCTGGCTGGCCAGTCCCTGCAGATGTCAAATTCCAGCTTCAGCATTTCCCAACATAGAAGGAAAATTAGAAGGCTGTTAAAATGCAGAGCCCAGGGAAACGATGGAAATGGTTAGGAGGCTCTGGATGGGTAGTCCTACCCAGGAAAGGTCACGATAATGAAAGCAAATAGTCACATGTCCTACAGAAAACATAAATCTCCATAATTGGGCCATGGAGTTCTGTCTAGCAGGAGATGTCCAGTCTCCTTGGGAGTCAGACAGAGTCAAGGCAAGGCTAATGGCATCATGCTAACCTCAGTTAATAGCTGATTCAAATTGCCCCCCTTTGCTCTGCTTCTGTGTTGGCTACTTAGCCCATCCTTAAGCTCTTCCCCTCACACACTGACTGGGGTACATTGGAGAATACACAGATTCCCCCTTAACTTAGCCTGAGCTGTTATTCTGTAGCTGTAGCAGATTCAGCTATGCAGCTGGTCCTTCTTGTACATGAAGAACCAGAAGCTCCCTCCTTTGCTCCTTCTCCATTCTCTTGAACTGCCCAAAGTTTTTCCAAGAAATTATAAATTCAAAAAGAACAAAATGATCCATTGTGATAAGAGAATGTTTCTTAAGCTTATCTCCTAGCTTCCAAGTTACTCCTCTATGGTATTTTGAATGTGCTTTTCCCAGAAAAGAACTCTGTCCTCCCTACTGCATTCCCCTGAGCTAAAAATCAAGCAGAGAAACTCTGGTAGATCCCAGTTATAATCTTGTCCTCAATCTCATTCTTATACACTAGAATAATTTCCTATTCCAATGTTTTTAAGATAACTCTGTGAAAGCAATATACTGTAATGAAAGGCATACTACATTATCAAAAGATAAGGGTTCTCAATAATTACTGGGAAAATATCAATAAATTATTAGGTTAGTCAGAGAAGTACAGTAATTAGCAATGTGCTTGATGTAAAATGGGAGGTAAGAGTACATTAATTTACTGATGAAGTTATAAAAAATTCTAGACTTTCATTCTTTTGGGAGATTTATTTAAGAGTAACCTTCATAAAATGTTATGGAGTTTATTTTAGCTATTATTAAATGATATGAAAAAATATGGATTTTAACAGGTTAAATTATTTATCAAAAATTAGCATACTAGACATTTGCTACAGGTATGGATGGACGCAGAAAAATATTCTAACACATAAGACTGCAACTCAAAGTTCAGAGATCAGTCAGTAGCATAGATACCTAACAAAAAGAATGCAGGCATTTCTAGTTTAATGACTGAGTTCTGTTCCCGAGACTAAGTTGTTAAACAAATGGATCATTAAGTGGTATGTACAGTACAAAGAAATGCTTCAAAGGTAACTCCAACTTGATAGATTTGCTAAATTTTATATGCCTTACTCCTTACATGTAGTACTATAATATATAATAGAACATAAAACTAAAGTACTGTATACTACAATTAGCAAAAATTACAGCATTGTATAAATAAGGTGTATTGTACAAAAAAGATATTGAGGCTCTATCAACAAGTTATACAGAACTGTACACACACACACACACACACACACACACACACACACACACAAAATGGGTTGAAAGTTTGAGCCACAGACCCTAAGTCAGAATGGCATGCCTTAGTCTACAGTTCAAATAGTTGTCAAGTAGGCAGGTTGTTAAACAAGGAATATTTGCAATAATGATTACTGGAAAAGAATAATTTATAATGCCTCAAAATATATTCTTTGTGTGTAATGAGGCAATACTGCATATAGTATTTATGTTGAAACAAGGTATCATAAAGAAGACACAGAAAAACACTACAGAAATTTTGATAATGCATGATACAGTTCTTGCAAGAGGAGAAAAAAGTAGCATAATGGTTGCTGAAACATGCTAAAGTAGTCCATCTGGTCCCAGAATTCTGAGAAAAAGTCTAATACATGACAATTACAAGAAAAAAAAAAGAAAACATCCTGATATCTAAAATATGCCTAAAACATATTCCAATATGAAGAACAGGTGGAGAAGAAAAAGGTAATACTTTTTGTAAAAGTGGAAGAAATTAGCTCTAAAAAGACAGTCTTTCAGGGTGTGGTGGTGTATACCTATAATCCCAGCACTCTGGGAGGCTGAGGCAGGTGAATTGCAGACTTGAGCCCACCCTGGATAATCTAGTGAGTTAGTGAGACCCAAAAGAAAAAAGAAAAAAAAAG
Source organism: Dolichotis patagonum (assembly GCA_004027295.1). Taxonomy (NCBI): domain Eukaryota; kingdom Metazoa; phylum Chordata; class Mammalia; order Rodentia; family Caviidae; genus Dolichotis; species Dolichotis patagonum. Next base: position 91,377 of record PVJX010003920.1, read on the forward strand.
AGTTGGGGAGATAACTCAATGTGAAAGTTCTAGCTGAATATCCAGTACTGCAATCAATTGATCAACCTATCAGTCAGTCAATCATTGTCTTGAGTCTTTGGCATATTAAAGTGTCTCTGGGTTATGATTATACATCTCTTAGGGAAATTTCTTAACTACATACCCACAAGTAGAACAGATTTAAAATGTTATAACAGGGAACATATAATACAACAACAAAACTCAAAGTACTCGAAGTAGAACTTCTGTTATCTTGTATCAGATCCTCCAAATAGCAATTTACATTCCTCAAACCAATGGTTCCACATAAAAACAGTTTTAAGTGTGTATTAATAACTTCCTAGAAGCTTCATCTGTGCTAAGGAAATAACAATTCTGACAATCTTTGGCTTTTATCATAATAGTATCTGAGGAAGACAGAACTAAAAGGATTGGCTTCTAGACTCAACGTGCAATGAGACAGAGTGGGGAGCAGAGTCAAGGATTATTACACAGTTCTCTTGCCTGAGAAAATGCAAAGATGGAGTTGTTATATACAGAAATAAGAGTACTGGAAAGGGGTAATTTGTCAAGAAAAAGCAGAGATATAAAGTATGCAGTGGACATACAAATTTAAATATTCAAAAGAGAATTTTAAGAAAGAAGTTGAAAATGAATGGGAAATAGCTAGTTATTTTCTGTGGACGTTAGGCTGCAGAGGAGAAGAATCCCAGGAATTTGCTATGGTAGATAGGAACTGAAAATGAATGCACAAATATTTTTATTAGAACCCTGTGTTGAAGAATTAGCTGTGAGTACAGGACACTGTAGAACAGATGTCACCAGGATAGATTAAGGATGTTTGCCCACATGGGTTCATATGCCATATGTGGTGGTGACACGGAAAGTGTTGGTAAAAGAAACATTTTTCCAGGAACATGGATACTCTAGTAAATCTATTGTTAAACTTTTGATGAAGTTACAGAGGAACAATTTTTACTATAGTTTCATTTGCATTCTTATGATGTGAGTGAAACTGACTACTTATATGGTATATGGCCGGGTGGCACTCTGTAATCCCAAAACTCTAAGTGGCTGAGGCAGGAGGATTGGAAATTTAAGATCAGCCTGGGCAATTTAGCAATTTAGCAAGACTCTGTCTCAAACTAAAAATAAAAAAGATGTGGGGATGTAACTCAGTGTGAAGGCCCTGAGTTCAATTCCTAGTACTGCCTCCCTCAAAAAAAAACAGAGGCAAGTGTATGAATTCTTCCATTTCTCTATCAAGTTATTGATCATTTTAACGGACTACCAATTTTAATATATTAAAGTAAGTGCTCTGCTATGTGTTATACCAATAATGTTCACTAGTCTAAACTTTCTATAGTATTTCTTAAACAGAACACTTTACTTTTAGTAAACATTACCATTTTTGCTGTATATACAATTATATGACTTTGTTCATTCTATTAATTTTATTCAGATTTGGATTCATCAGAGAATTTAAACTGTACCTAGGAGAATTTTTTTTTGTATCAAGGATCAAACTCACTCCCCCACACTTGCCAGGCAGGCGCTTATGTCACTGAGCTAAATCCCCCATCCCTCTCAGAGAAATTTATGATCACTCTAGGGTTCCTCTGTTATCAGGAGTAGAGTCTGGCACACCCAACAAGAATAAATCCTGAAGAACATCAGAATGATTCTGAGTCTAGGATCTGAGTATTAATTCAGCATATGAGGAAGCAGATATAGTAACTTTAAGTCAACTAAATATAAAAACAAAACATAAAAAGTAATTAAACATAAAAAGTAAAATCCCCTTTATTAATAGGTGACATGGAAAAATAAGTAGTTGCATATTCTTCAGAATAAAGTAAATCAAATAACCAAAGAATATGTATTATAATAGCAGGCCTAATACAATACAAATTTAAGGAACTTTGTGTATTAGAGAGAATACTGATTCATATCACATCTACAAAACATACAAAAGCCAACTTGTATTTGGGCACAAAAATATAGTAATATTTTAACTTTCTAATGATGTTTTTATAGAATAAACATGCATTATAATTCCATATATTAAACCTTGAGAGCAAATTCTTGAAAAAATTTAGAGAATACAAAGGAATTCAAAATTAAAACAAAACTAGTCAACAAAAAGGAATTAAAAATTAAAACAAAAATATCTAGATGCCAATTTAAAACATCTATAGGTCATAGAGCAATATTCAATGAGTGTGTTGTGGCCTTAAATGTTTCCAATTGAAAAGAGACAGAAAACACGATACTTAAGCACCTACATTCCATTCAAGAAACAGGAAAAAACTGGGCATGCTTATGCATGCCTGTAATCCCAGCACTCAGGAGGCTGAGGCAACAGGATCACCACGAGTTTGAGGCCAGCATGGGCTACAAAGTGAGACCCTACCTCAAAACAAACAAACAAACAAACAAACACAGGAGAAAAAAACCACATACAGTGGAATACGTGTGTAATGCCAGCTATTTGGGAGGCTGAAGCAGAGGACGCATATGGGCTGCAAGATTAAGCACAAACTGGGCAATTCAGTGATTTACTGAGAACCTGTGTCAAAGGGGAAGGGGGCTGGAGGTGTAGCTCAGTTCAAAGGCCTTGGATTCAATCCCCAGTAATACAAAACAGGAAAAAATATATAAAAAGTAAAAACAAGGAAGTGATACGAATTAATACTGAAAAAATATTAAAAAGTTAATACTAGCTATAAAAAAGCAAATAAAGTTGGGCATGGTGGTGCATATCTGTAATCCCAGCACTCAAAATGATGAAGCATGAGAACAGCTGAGAGTTACAGGTCACATTGGGCTACATAGTGGGTTCAAGGCCAGCCTGCACTACAGAGCAAGATCTTGTCTCAAACAAAAACAAAAACAACCAAACAAATAATTGAAATACAAATATAGCCAAAGGAAACAACAACTTTGTTGACACAGCAATTCATAAAAAGTATCTTCTACAAATAAATTTAGAGAAATAATGGTTTAAAAACAAACAAAACCATGAGGAGATAAATAGATATTGAAAACTGAAAACAAATTATTTGCTTTTATATGGCAACCAATTTGAAAATCTAAAGGAAACATAAAAATGCCATATTTAGTTAGTTCTAAAATGTACTTTTTATTCCACATTTTAATATCTCTTAAATTGGGATTAAATTTATATTGTTATCTACTAAAGATTAATCTTCAGAACTTAAAAAATTAATACTATTGCATATTTTAAATAGTGCACCTTAAAAATGTAGCATCGTAAAATGTAGTAAGATGCTTTAACCTGTCTTTGACCATTGTAATTGCATAACACCTTAGAAATTTACAAAAATAACTCTATCATCTCAAATTATAAAATATACTGTGACAGTTATCATCTTTTGTTTCCTTTTCCTATGAAAAATGTAACTAAATGTCAGAATATTCTCTCAAAGGATCTGGCTGAGGGGTTGGGTAGAAAATTACACCTATGATTACCTTAGTTAGAGGAATTTTTTCCAGCTTTTTCAGAAACAAGAACTTTTGATTCATACTTTTTATATTCTAACTATCATTATGCCTCTTTGGAGTCAGTTCTGGTAATCTTTCTTTCCACAATGCTCATGTTAAATTTCAAAATACTATGTAATATGTAATTGTAAAATTTCAAAATCTAGAATAAAAACCTTTTTCATGTCTTTAATCTATATTTATTTTCCAGAATTGCTATTATATTCTTTATTTTTTCCCAAACAAGCAGGTTGTGATGATTAATTTAACTAATATTTTTGTGGTCTTTTGTATTTAAATTATTTTTCCTTTACTTTTACTTTTACAATTCATTATTTGGGGGGGGGTTGTTATTCTTTTTCCAGCATCTTGTGTTTATATTAGTTTCTTTATTCATAATCTTCTTTACATTCTAAAGTATTAATGGATGCAGAATTATAAATATTTTCCCAGTGTAAGATGTGGCAGATCTTCACAGTTTTGACACAGATTTCAGTCAATGACATTTTTAAAAATGTAATTTTAGGCCAAGTCATGGCATATACCTGTAATCCAGCTACTTAGGATAGTGAGCCGAAAATTCAATGCCACCCTAGGCAACTAATCAAGACTTTGTCTCAAAAAAATAAAAAGGGCTAAAGATATAACTTTGTGGGGGGCCCTCCACTCAATCTCAAGTACTCTAAAAGGTAAGTTTTGGTTTTTCTTTTAACCAAAGGATGGTGAAGATGGCAGTGAGTTAACACTCAGGTGTTTCTTTTTTAGGGGCCAGTCTTGCTATGTACTTTAGGCTGGCCTCAGACTCACTCCAGCCTAAACTGGAACTCACAGCAATCCTGTCTCGAGTGCCGGGATTACAGGTGTATGTCACCATATCTGGCAATATACTGAGTTTTATGCAGGGACTACGATAGCTTTATTTTTATTTTCACCATGATATGAATTTTATTATACTTTTATCTCAGGTTTTTCTTCAGGGTCAATTATCCTTTTTTTTTTCTTTTTGGTGCCAGGAATCAAACTCAGGACCTCACACTTGCCAGGCAAGTGTGGTGCCACTGAGCTATATCCCCAGGCCAGGGTGAATTACTCTTCTTCAATAAAGAATAAATTATGATCAAACTTAATAAATGGGGATCAAAGTCATTTACATGATTGTTTTTCTCTATTATGAGATATTTATTGTTGAGTAAGTTATAGGTCATATTTAAAAGTTTTCCAAAAATGATAACAATTATAGCTAATATTAACCAAGCATTTATTATGTATTAGGCACAGTTACAGAATTCACATAACAAAGCTCTGAAGTACTCTAGCCATGCCCACATAATGTGTGCCATATATGCATCCAAAAGAATCTGGAAGCTTAAGTTGATTACAAATGAGTAAGAACTGAAGTCAGGAATAGTCACAGGGAAGCACAGCTTGATCTGTAATGTATAAATCTTTTACAAGCAGAAGAAATCCACACATTCTCTTTGAAATAAATGATAAGTAAATAATGCAAACACATTAGAAAGGGGGCATCAAGGTAACTGTTTATAGTGGCAAAATTTCAATATTTGACAAGACAGCATTTTGATAAATACAGTAAATAATAAAGAAAATAAAATAGTGACAATATAGTTACAGGCAATGAATATTAAAGGCTGTTCATAGTATAACATAATCACATTTTGTAAAAACAGTGAAATAATTTTAAAGGATTTGATCCAAAATTGACAGTGCTTATCTGTGATAAGACTACAGACAACCATATCTTTTTGTTGCCCTTATCTACATGTTCATGGGGGAAAATTATTGAAAAATCAGGAGTATAATTTCTATAAAAAGAAAATGAAAATTCTCCAAATTAAAAGATGCAGATCCATCAGATATCTAAAAGTTACCTAACATAAACAGAATAAGACACAAATACAAGTATACAAGTTTTTAAAAAAAACAAACACTGACTTGATATCCAAGATTTATATAAATAAAAATATAACATCAAATAGTCAATAAAAAACATGAAAATAGTGAATAAATGTGTTAGGAAGAGAATTGAGAGAGGGAAAAGATAAATTTAGACTTTTAATAACAAAATCATTTTGAGATGGATTTTAATTCTGTATAATACACATTAGAAAGCTAACACAGAAGGACTGGGATTCAAGGCTAGGCTGGACAACATAACGAGTTCAAGGCCAGGACTACATAATGAGACCCTGTCTCAACCAATACACATAAAGACATTTTTAAAAATGAAAGTAATAAATTTAGCCAAAAATGCTTTTTTTCAATGTTTAAAATAAAGGTAAACTACAATAAACTTTTTCCATTTTTAATATTTATTTTGAACTTTCTGAAAGTCATAAGGAAGTCAATGTAGATAAAGATCTCCCAGTATATATTTTATTCATGATAGTTTTCCCCTGCATTAATTCTCTTAGGCTAACTATCCTATGAAACATAAGTCTTGTGTGCCTTAATTACATTTGTAAAGATTTTCAGCAATATTAATTTTTTTATGTCATGTGTTCAAAGTCCTTCATTATTTAATTTTATCTGACAGACTTTGTAGTTTATTGAATTTCTCACCTTTGTGACTTTTCTTATGTTGCTGAAAATCACCCTTCCACAAAGCTTTCCATACACCTTACATTCATAAGGTTTCTCTCCAGTGTTGTATCTCTGATGTTGATACTTAATAACATGCTAGTCACTAGGAAAAGTCTTCCCACATTCCTTACATTCATAAGTTTTCTCATCAGTGTATTCTCTGGTGCCTATTAAGAGCAGAAACACTACTAAAGGACTTTCTACATTTCTTACATTCATACGGTTTTTCACCAGAATGAACTAGCTGGTGTTGAATAAGTTTTGAGCCACTACCAAAGGCCTTCCCACACTCTCTACATTCATATGGCTTGTCGCCAGTATGAATTCGCTGATGTTGAGTAAGATCTGAGCCACTACTAAATGCCTTTCCACATTCTTTACATTCATATGGTTTCTCCCCAGTGTGCATTCTTTGATGCTGAATAAGCTTGGAACCACTTCTAAAAGCTTTGTCACATTCCTTACACTCATAGGGTTTCTCACCAGTGTGAATTCTCTGATGTTGAGTGAGATCTGAGCCACTATTAAAAGCTTTCCCACATTCCTTACATATATAAGGTTTCTCACCAGTGTGAATTCTTTGATGTCGGGTAAGGGCTGATCCAAAACTAAAGGCCTTTCCACATTCAATACATACATACGGTTTCTCACCTGTATGAATTCTCTGATGCCGGTTTAGGGCTGAACCACTGCTAAATGCCATTCCACATGCTTTACATTCATAAGGTTTCTCACCAGTATGAATCCTCTGATGTTGAGTAAGGTTTGAACCACTGCCAAAAGCTTTCCCACAATCTTTACATTTATAAGGCTTTTCACCTGTGTGAATTCTGTAATGCCGAGTAAGAGCTGATTCAAAACTAAAGCACTTCCCACATTCCTTACACTCATAAGGCTTTTCACCACTATGAATTATCTGATGTCGAATAAGACCTGATCCAAAACTAAAGGCTTTCCCACATTCCTTACATTCATATGGTTTCTCACCTGTATGAATTCTCTGGTGGTGAGTAAGGTTTGAGCCACTACCAAAGGCCTTTCCACATTCCTTACATTCATAAGGTTTTTCACCAGTATGAATTCTCTGATGGTATGCAAGGTTAGCACCACTACCAAAGGCCTTGCCACATTCTTTACACTCATAAGGTTTTTCACCAGTATGAATTTGCTGATGTCGTATAAGGACTGATACAAAACTAAAATCCTTCCCACATTCCTTACATTCAAGGAGTTTCTCATCAGTGTGAACTGTCTGATGCTGAGTACTAAAAGTGTCTTCAGGAGTAAATATCATGTGACTGAAATGTCCTTCCTGAGATCCCTGTTTTCTCTCAAACTGGCTTTTCCATTCCCAATCACCTCTGAAACTGGAACACTCAATGCTGTGTTTTGTAAGTCTTTCCATTATCTCCCATCAGGATGATTCTATTCCATAAATATTCTTTTTCAGAAATAATTTCTTGGTCTCAACCTTGATTCACAGTCTGAAAGAAAATATAAAAGCAAAATTCACTTTTTTGGTGTTTTGGGGGAAATAAAACTGTTACAATAGATATGAAAGACTTAACTGAAATTAATTTTCATAAGAAGAAACTTACACAGTTCTCAAATATGGTTGGGCATTTTGAAAAGTAGATGGAAAAAGCAAAATGAATGGGAAAATGTCATACTGGAAGGTAAAGGAGGCATTAAGGAAAATAGATTAAATAAAAAGTTCCTAAATAGTCATTTAGGAAAAAAATCCATGCAGATTTGGGGAGCTTGATAAATATAAAAAAATCTACAAATGCAATTCTAGGTTTTCACTTATATAATGAATCTAGTGTCATATATACTTATGAATGAGAATAATTATCATACTCATTATTCAGCAATCAGGAATAGATTGTCAAGTAACCAACAGTATTTGTACACAGATTAAAGGAGATAGAAGAGAAAGGTATTACAGAGGTAGCAGATTAAAGACTAATGTGCTGAATGAGAAGGGAGACAATGGAGATGGAACATTCCTCTATGTTTAGGATGAGCTTTTACGTGTAAGCTGATAAAAGTAATATTTTCCTGGGAAAACTAGGAGGCTACTCTTTGGAAGACAAAAGAGAAACATCAAAAGTACAACATAGTAACTTAGAATACAGTTTTAAAATCAAAGAATGGAAAACAAGAGTTAGTGTGATACTACTGGAAGATTGCAAGGAAGAAAAGAGATGAATATTCTGAACCACAGCTCTGATTATTTTTTTAATAACTTTGAAATTACACATATGTATAGATGTACTTGCATAAAGTTACTACATAGTATTAACTATTATTTTAGACATCTTAAAAAACAGAGAGACCAGGAAAGGGATTTAAAGACATTATTAAGACCCTACTTCAAGTCCCAGCAGGGGAAGATATTCTAACACATTTCTTCCTATAACATTCATATAGCCTTGATATAGTTTATCGAGATATATATATATATATATATATATATATATATATCAAGCTTATCAAAAACAGGATCTAAATGTTTGCAATTTTTCTTTCAATCTCAACTGCCAACGTCATCATTCACTTGGACACTAAAACCTTTCAATAATTCACAGCCAGAGTGATATTTAGTCTGGCACTGCTGCATCCAAGTTGTTTCAGTGACTTCCCACTGTCCTCAGGAACATACTTGTCCTCCTTAAATTGGTCTTAGAAATTCTCAGTAATCTGCATTCTTCCTATCTCTGATTATCTCTTCTTTCTCAACAATAAGTACTGCTACAGTAGCCTTTTGTTCTTCAAATTTATGAGAATGTACAAATCAACCCCCTCTACCCATTTCCTTTACTCTGGGCCTTGCAAGTTCTGGCTTTCATATAGGTCTTTCCTAAATGGCACAGCCTATTAAAGCATTTCCAGAACACTATCTTAATTATGTATACCCTGTCATTATTTCTCTGAGTGCTTTTCTTCCTTTATTTGAGAACTGTTTTGATAATGGGTCATTTTAACTTTTATAATTGAAAATTTCTGATTAATTTGAATGAACTAATTAGCGCCCAGCTGCTTCAATAGAGCTAAGATTCATGAAGGAAAAAATGTCTGTTTAGCTTGAACCATGAGCCAGGCATGGTGGTACAAGCCTGTTATCCCAGCACTGTGAGATCAAGGCCAGTCTTGCCTACAAAGTGACTCCAAGACCAGCCTGGGCCCTGGCTCAAAAAACAAAAAATCAAATTAAATTAAATTAGACTATGGCACATACAAAAAGACTAAAATTTATTGTGATGGATAAATGATTCTCAAAATTTATTATCCTTAAAATTAAGCTTTTAATTTTTCCCTTGGTAAAACCCAGGGTTCATATCCATGGGTGTTCTACCACTGAGCATCTTTTCTTCCCTCTCTCCCCTCTTTCCTTTCCCTTTCCCTGTTTCTTCCCTTCCCTTCCCCTGCCTTTCCTTTCCTTTTCTTTCTTTGTACTGGGAAAGGAACCCAGGACTTTTACCAGGCTACATTTCCAGCTCTTTTAAATTTTCTTGTAAATTTTGAGACTGTCTCACTAAGTCACTAAATGGCAGGGGCAGGACTAATTTATGATCCTCCTGGCTCAGCTTCCAGAGTTCTGGAATCACATGAATGTGATACCACACCTAGCTAAGTTTTTGTTTTGTGACAGGGCCTTTCTAAGTTGCCCAGGCATAACTCAAATTTGCAATCCCCTGCCTCGATCTCCCATAGTGCTGTGATTACAGGTATATACTGTCATGCCCGCTGCAAATGAATTTCTAAAAATAAGATTTATCCAGGAAAAGGTCATACTTACACTGAAAAAGGACAGGTAGATTACATAGAATTATTCCCACACTTTCTGACATTTCATTAAAAATGATGAAAAGGAATTTTTTAGAAAGGGACAAACCCCCCAAGTCAGAGAATTAAACAGTAAATGGCATAAAAAATCACAAGCTAGAAACCATAAAGATGAATAATGACTACCTTAAAAACCAAAGAAAAGAAAACCTAAATCAAAAGTAAGAAAACCTCAGAA
>PVJX010003921.1:0-101185 GCA_004027295.1 Dolichotis patagonum
GCACCCCAGTGCCACAGGGCCTGATGTTAAGCTCTGTGGCAGGAAACAGAAATGCCCAAGAAGTACTCCCGCCTCCCGGGGCCTGCTGAATTTTCCCACACCTCCTCATTCATCACAGCCCGGGGACCTGTGTCTCTCCGTGGGGTGTCAGCAATGAGGGTGATCAAACCTAGGGCCGGGCGCTGGCGGAGGGCAGAGCTCTGGGTGCGAGGTTGGCAGGCGTGGGTCCATTTCCTCCGCAAGGCCTTCCCCGCTGGGCAAGTCCCTGTGCCTTTGCCCGTGTGGCCCCGTAGTGCTTCTCCTTCCCTTGACTGGTCCCTGCCAGGCAAGGCCGGGCACAGCGATTTCTAAACCTTCTAAGCGAAGGGCTTTTGCCTCTGGATCATGACCGTTGACATTTCCTGTCAGAAATTAAAAGTCAGAGCTGGGTGTGGTGGTGCACACCTGGAACCCCAGTTACTCTGGAGGCAGAAGCCAGAGGTTCACAAGTTCAAGGCCAGCCTGGTCAGTTGAGCCAGCAAAGAGGGAGAGAGAGAGACCCTTCCAGGCGACACCCTCGGGGACCTGCTGCCTCCTGCCCTTCTCACCTTCCATCCAACATCACGTCGAGTTCCAAGCGCCTCAGTGGAGAATTCACTGGTGAATGCAGCACCCCACGGCCCAGTGCGCTCCCCAAAGCCCCACCTGGGAGTGCATGAGGCCTCGGCGGGGACATCTAGATAGGAACTGTAACAAGGCACTTCCCTAGCATGCATAGAACCCTGGTTCCATCCTGAGAAAAAAAGAGAAAGAAGAGAGAGGGAGGGAGAGAGAAGAGAGGGAGAGAGAAAGGAAATTCTATTAGTTGGTTTAAAGTCAAGTGAATGGCAAGAAAAACTAGTCTCGGAAGGGAACATTATGAAAATGTCAATTACCCTAAGAGATTTTGTTATTCTTTTGCAAATAAATAGCAAATATATCTAAAATTTATCTTCAAAAAGCCAATACAGGGTAGGCATGGTGGCACACGTCCACAATCCCAGTACTCAGGAGGGTGAGGCAGGAGGATTGTTGCAAATTTGAGACTAGCCTGGGCTACAGAATGAGTTCAGGTCCTGTCTTAAAAAGACAAATAAATAAATAAATACATACATAATAAAAATAAAAAGCCAGTACATTGCAATTGCCAAGAACTTATAAGGAAAGAAGTTATAGTGACTAAAGCTTGCAATGTAACAAAACTAACAGTGCTAGAAAAAGAAAATGGGGGTAATATAAAGTCTAACGAGGAGGGCCTCATAATTAACAGGCATGAATTGATGTATTTATGAGTCTGAAAATGCCATGAAATAGAATAAAGAGGCAAATGTCAAACTAGAAAAAAAATCTGATTTTCTGGTGGATGAGGCAAAGGCTGAGAATGAAGTCTTTTTAATTAGATGGTAGTAGGCTCAGCCACGTGAGTTCCTATTTCTAAAGAAGCAAGGGAAAATGGATATAGGGGATTAGTTAGTGGTTCTCCCTGGAAGAATCCACAATTAAAAATGAAAATGCAATAGGTGACTGCAGTTTGGGTGCCGAGAACCCAGGGAGAGAGCCACGGAGGAAACCGAAAGAAGACGGAATGAAGGACTGAGAAGCCCAGTGCCATGGGTGGATGTGGTTTAAATTTGCCCCTGGATATTCAATGGTGGCGGCTGGGTCCTCGGGGTGGCAGCGTCGGGAGGTGGCTCCTCGAGCCTTTAGAGGTGGCGATCATGGGAGGGCTTTAGGTCACTGGGGAGCCCGAACTCTGATGCAGTTATGAGTGAGTCCTGGCTCGTTCTGTTGAGGTTGTTACAAAAGCTCGAGCTTGGCCCCACCCAGCTTCTCGGGCTTCAGATTTTGCTAGGTGGTCTCTCCTCACACAGGCCCTCCTGTGCTGGTGGGACACAGCCAAGACAGGCCCAAGAGAGCTTGGCCAGTGGCAGTGCGTGCCCTCGAACAACCACAACTGTGAGCAGAATGAACCTCTTCTCTCTGTAAAGTTAGCCCACCTCAGGTATTTTGTTACAGTAACAAGGAGCAGACTAAGGGAATGAAAAAAGCAGAAGAGTGGATCAAAATATCCAGAAGTGCTTCTTTTGTTTTGTTTTTGTTTGTTTTTGAAACAGGGTCTCACTATGTAATCCAGGCTGGCTTTGAACTCACTAGTCCAGGGTGACTTGAATTTGAGGCAATACTCCTGCTTCAGCCTCCTGAGTGCTGGGATTACAGGTGTGTGCCTCCACACCCAGCTAGGGGTAGTTCTTTTGGAAGCAACTAAACAAGACAAATCTCTGGAGTACATAATAAGCAAGAGAGAAAATATTAATACAATGAGAAAGGTTATATAACTGTAGTATGGTGGATAAGAAAAATTATAAGGCTTTTTTAAAAACACAGAATCTTATCTAATAAGCATGAATATTCAGAAGTGGATGATTTTATAAAAAATAAAAAAGTAGAAATGAAAAAAAAAGTAGAAATGACCAAAATGGACTAGAAAAGCAGTAGAAAAATATAATGGCCTATAATCAAGGAAACTATTGAAGAAGTTCTCAGGCAATTATGTCCAAAAAAGTGGTTCAGAGCAGCCTGGCTATTTAGCTGGATGGGTCTTTCAGATAAAAGAAACAGCTAATTCTTTTGATGCTTCCATTAATTTTGGGCATAGATTATATATTCAGACACAGGACTCTGACAAACAAAAGAGAAAAACATCACTTTAGCTATGAATAGACACAGAAATTCAACAGTGCAGCGGAGGAACCACGAAGGGTTGCTGGGAGAATGTCTCTAGCAAAGAGACATCAATTTCATATTTGAAAATCTATTTGGGGAGAAATGGCTTTGTAAAACAATGTTTAGAAGTGATTGCTATTCAACTTGGAAGGCCTAGAAAAGTATAAATAAAAAACAGCTAGGACACAATCCAGGATAACTATTATTAATTCTTCATTATTTATTTTTCCTCCAGTATTTTCTTCTTTACATACATATGTGAGCATGAGTGTGTGTGTACACTTCATTTTTCTGCCAGAACTAGGGCCATACTCTGGGTGTAGCTCACATCTAGGGGTGATTTTGTCCCCCTCTGGATGGGACAGCTGCCAAAGTTGAGAGACATGTCCAGCTACCACCACAGGATGGAGTCCGTTAGCACATTACTGGCTTCCGGTAAGTCCAAGGGCTCTGCTGAGCGTCCTGCAATGCACGGCACCGTCCAGTTTAAAATGTCAGTGGTGTCCAGCTTGAGAACCTGATAGCTATTGTTTCTATCTCATTGTCCCCCAAAGCCTTAGTGCTCATAGGTGGGGTTCGGGGAGGTGGCTGGATCCCGGAGGTGATGATCTGTGGATCGCTGCACTGGTGAGTTTGCAGCTCACCGCCTCTGCCAGGCCGGGCTGGGTGGAGGGGCCGGTCCCTGTGGGCGTGGCCTGGAGCGGTTTATCCCCGCCCCCTCCCTTCCCTCTCTGCGCTGCTTCCTGTGCCCCATGCTGTGAGCAGCTGTTCCCCCAGGCCCCTGCCATGCATCCCTGCCTTGGAGTCAGCTGGCTATGGGCTGAACCCTGAGCCAGAATGAACCTCTCTTCCTTTAAGTCGCGGGCATTGGGTATCTTGTCCCAGCAATGAGGGAAGTAACTAAGGCAATCAAATACCCTGCTTCTTTCTGACTTAGGATAATCCGCACACTTTCCCATGGCATGGTTCAGCCCCAGCGTCTCCCAAGGATATCTGCATCCCGACCTCCGGAACTTGTGCCCTGGCTACTCGTAGGCGTCCCCAGCCTGTATGCTTCAGTTCGTTAGTTTTCCAGGTGGTAGTTTTGTTTTGTTTTTTGTACCTGAGATCAAACTTTCCTGTTCTAGTTTCAGTTGCTGCTGTGTCTTAGAAACGGCTGGGCACTGTGCTGCACAGTGCATAAAGCAGTCCTCAACTCCACACCATTCTGCCTCTGTGGTCCTGCGTGCTTATCCAGTGTAAGCCCTAGGCCACCAGAGATCAGGACCTTATATTTCGGGAGTGAGTCTGATCAATGCCCATCGACATGAATAAATCTGCTTCCAAATCCTGTGTGTCATTTCGGTGTTTCTGCTTGCCATCGCAATATGGTTTGTTGACCTGAAATAATAAAGTCACGTTGTTTTCAGCTTCTAAATGTGTTTTACAGCAGTAGTGCAAATCTAATACACCTGACTTGATTAAAAATTCTCTCAGCCACGGATGATGCCGCATGCCTGCAATTCCAGCACTCGGGAGGCTGAGGCAGGAGGATCCTCCCACGTTTGAGGCCAGCCTGGGCTACAAAGTGAGTTCAAGATCAGCCTAAACTACATAGTGACATATTGTCTCAAAACAACCAAAATTCTCTCACATTTATAACCGTGTTTGTATGTAATATTCACCTCTGTTTCACAGTCCTGCTTATCAGCATCACCATGTATTCCAGAAATGATTTCAGTTTTTCATCATATTTGAGAGGACTGCTTACAACATAAGCTTATTAACAGGTAGTGAATTCATTTAAAACATAGCCTTTAATATAAGCAAAAACATATCTGTTGATATTGTAATATTTTGTTCAAAGAATTTCTTTTGTTTTCTTTTCTTTTCTTTTCTTTTGTTTTTTTTTTTTTTTGAGATAGGGTCTCACTATGCAGCCCAGGCTGGCCTTGAACTGGCAGCAATCCTACTGCCTCAGCCTCCCAAGTGCTGTGATTGCAGGCATGTGGCATCACACCAGCTGAGGACTTAATTTTTAATTAGAAATTTTTATTTAAAACGGTAGGAGAACGGGCACAACCTGCCGAGTGGAGACTGTTGCTAACCGCAGGCGCAGCTCCTGAGCCCCAAACCTGGCACTGATCTTGCAACACAAGAACAAGAACAAGTAGTCACACCCGAAACGTGTCCAGCAGGCAATGGGGCAGCCACCCGCCTGGAGCCACCATCAAAGACCGACAAGGACAGCGGCGGCCGGCTCTTTGGCCACTGCCGTCTGGTCCGTCCTACGTGCAGGACCGACCTTCCCCTTTTCTTCCGTAACGCCCTTTTCTCCTTGAGCAGTTCTGTTCCTTTCTGTGTTATTTTTGCCCTGAATAAATGTTAACCCTTCATGTCCACCGATGGTTCTGACCACGTCATCAAATGGGACAAAGAGCCTAGGAAGTTAGGCTGGTCCCGGCCACGCCTGGTAATGGAGGAGGAGGACGGACGCTGTTTCTCTGTGATAGAGGGAAACAGAGAGAGAACAGGGGTTGCAGACCACACAGGAAGTCAGCAGTGACAGCTGGGCTGCTGCTGATAGCGGGAGTGTGACACAGGACCTCCAAGGAACACACGGCAAATGTAACTCCCACCCACAAGGCCGGTTTGTGTTCCCTAAACTCGAGGAATGAATTCCAGGAAAATGGAGATTAAGAGTAGGAAGAGTTTATTGAGAGAAAGAAAAGTTTCTGTTTAAAAGGGACCGAAGGGGATCCTGAGTGGGTGGCCCCCCAACTTCAGGATCAGAATGGCTAATTTCAAAGTCTGTTTTGTAAAAGTTCTGCCCTGTTGTAAAAGGGTAAATTCACTCCAGGTCAGCTGCTTGTGAACATTACACTTCTTTCTTTCCGAGACAAGTTCTCACTGTGTAGTTCAGGTTGGCTTGAACTCACAAGGTAGCTTAGATTGGCTTCAAACTTGGAGTGATCCTCCTGCCTCAGCCTCATGAGTGCTGGGATTACAGGCAGGTGCCACTGTGCCCAGTTTTGCAATTCATTTCTCAGGAAGCACTGGAAATTCCTGCTGCAGCCAATACATACTCTACACTCCCTTTCTGGGTCCCCCTTCCAGTTATCGAGATCATCTAGAGCTGTTACGGGCAGTCAGACAGGGCTGGGCGCTGGAGACATGGGTGCAGAAGCCAACCGTGGCTGCAGTTGTGTTCCTTGAAGGTCAGGCCTCGGGACAGAGAAATGACTACACCGCATAATTCCCCTACGGGCCAACAGCAGTGACTGATCCTCTGAGTAGTGTCGGTCATCTTGAGTGGGGACCAGACCTCCTCGCTGGGTCCACGGGTGCCCGCTCCGTGACTTGGTTCCCCATTGGACCCTCATTTAATCAACATTACCCAAGCGACTGTACTTGTGGTCTTCTTAGTGGACCATAGCTGAGACCCCTTTGCTTAGCACAGCACCCCTGAGAAGCGGGCTCGGGCGCCCCCTTCCGGCCCTTCTCAGACAGCAGCTTCTTTCTCGCAGTAAACAGAACCCGAACTCGGCGTTTCGGACGCCTGGCGGGTCGGGAGCCGTAGCATTTCCTTACATTATCTGGCGGTCCGTGGATCGTCCCCGTGTCACGGTTCTGTGTGGCCGTTTGACTCCTGTCCCGGGAGCCGGCGCCCGCAGGCCCCGCTCCGCGCCCCGCGGCCTCCACACCCGCTTGCCGTTCCCAGCTCGCCCGCGCCCGCGCCCTCTTCCGGCTGCTCCTGAAGGCGGCTCCGCGGGTCGGGGGGGCGCTGCGCTAGCATCGAGGCGCCCTCTGCACCGCCTGGGGGCGGGGATTATTTCTGGTGTCTTCTGGGACAGGCGCTTGACACGGATGGGTCCCGCTGCATCTGCTAAAGAGCGCCTCTCCTAACTTCAGGCACCGGCTCAACTCGGCCTGTCCGGGTTTCTCTTTAAGTGCTTTCCTGAAGCCTCTGTGTCAAGCCCCAAAGTTGGGGATCTCCGGCTCTTCATCAACGGCCTCGGGGCGCTGCGTGTCTGAGCGCGCACGTGTGCGCATGCGCGGAGCCCGAGCGGGCCCGGCGCCCCTTAGCGGCGCCCCTGAGCTGCACCCGGTGACTGGGTTGGTTTGTTCTTCAGACTGGGTGCCGTTCAGGTTGAGTCAGGGACTTAGCCGTTTTCCTTGAGGCTGCGTTTCCAAAAATGTGCCTTTTTCCCCCTAGAAGGGTAGACACTGCAGTGACCAGGTTGTCCTTCCTCTCGCGGAGCGGTCCCGTAACGGAACCCCCAACGGAACCCCGGGACACTAGCACCGTGTCACTGCCCCGCGTTTGGGGGCCTGGGGCTGGTCCCGGCTCCCCTGCACTCCTACCTCGCTGGGAACCGTGTATCCACGCAGGGTGGCCCAGAGCGTCACCCCCACCAGCCGGGTCCCTTAAGTGTCCACTGCAGGTGAGGTGGGGGTGGGGTGAGGGACCCGCGGCCACAGCCGACCCAGGAGGAAACCAAGCATGTGCTGCCCCGAACCTGGGAAGCTGCGGGTCCTGGCCAGCGGGCAACCTCAGGGCGGGGAGCAGGTGACAAGGACAGCGGGCCTGGCCAATGTCTTTCCCCTTGATATTTATTTATTAGTTTATTATTTATTGTGAGCCAGGGTCTCGCTCTGTGGTCCAGGGTAGCCTTGAACTCACGGAGTGGTCCTTTCCCATTTGCTGAGGAGGCTCCGCCCCACAGCCTCAGCCGCGGCCTTAAAGCCAAGGGACTCTACTGCCCCTCAGTGGACATCTAACTATGACTGCTTTTCCAAAGCAGCCTGTCACAGGCCATCAAGCATGCTTAAATAAATGCAAAACATTAAAACAATTCTCTGCATATCATAGTAGAATGAAGGTAGAAATCAACAGCAAAAGAAGCCATAGAAACCACTGCGACACACGGAGATTAAAGAACACGGAATAGTCAATGGATCACAGAAGAAATCAGGGAAGAAACGAAGTTTTCCGAATCAAACGGAAACACACCACACCACACCCATGGGGCACAATGAAATCGGTCTGAAGAGGGGAAATTCGCCCTGTAAATGCTTGCAGAAAAACAATAGCCAGTCCCAAATAAGTAACCTAATGGTGGATCTCAAGGTTCTGGAAAGAACAATCCAAATCTGAAACTAATAGAAGGACAGAAATTATAAAGATCAGAACAGTAACTAGAGAAATCGAGACGCAAAACAACACGAGACAAAAACGCAAAGGGTGCATGAAGTAGAGCTGGTTCTGGCTGGGTGTGCTGGTGCGCGCCTGTAATCCCAGCGCTCGGAGACTGAGGCAGGCAGTCTCTGGGCCTCCGGAAGCCCCTGGCACAGCAGAAACGGGTTGGCAGCACCCTTGCTGTATGGGCCATTCGCCCCCTCGTGTCGCACTCTGGCACTCACACCTCGGGCACTGTGTCCCCTAGATTTGCCGCCCCGAGTCTCTGCCCACAGGGATGGCCATCGGCAGAAGGAACACGGGCTGGCAGCAGGCGGGCTGTCCTAAGAAGCTGACCCGGGGACGAGGCTTGCTTGGGACTCCAGCTCAGGAAATCCTCGTACAGCAGATGTGAAACGAAAGCTTTTTGGGAGCCGGGGCTCAGCCTTGCTGCCGCGGACCCTGGCCGGAGAACACTGTCCCTGTGCGGGTGGCCACTGTCCTCCTCTCGGGGTGAGGGCTGCCTCTGCGGACAGATGGGCTCTGCCACCCTCGGGTCCAGAGACTGCCGAGGCAGGGATGGGTGATCACGGTGAGCAGAAGGGGGGGGACACCGGCTGTCCTGCTAGTGCGTGGGTGACACAGATTGCGCTGAGAGGGAGCCCCCTGGGTTAGGCGGGGCGCCCGGCACTCACCTATCCGGTGAGGACTTGGTTAGGAGGGCAGGGGAGGTCTGGGGTGTGCAGGCAGCATTTCCGGGGAGGGCCCTTTGTCCCTAGCGTGGGGCAGTTCCAGGGGACCAGGGGACCCCCAAGCCCCAGCCCAAAACAGGAACCAGCCAGCAGGCAAGGCGCCCCCTGGGAGCCCCGGCCGTGAACCGGTGCCAGCCCGTTATTTCCCTGGACACCAAGGTTTAGATGGTAAACACGGATTGCCCAGGGAGCGTGGTTCCACTGAGCCGGACACCAGAAGCGACAGCTCACGTGCAGCGTCAGTCTCCCTGGAGGCCCGACTCGGGGTCCGTATCAAGGGCTTGAGGGTCTCAGACTGGGGTTGGGGAGACGCGCGTGGAACGGCTGGAGACGCGGCGGAAGGCTGAGGGGGAGGTCTCTGCGAGGCCCAGCAGGTTTGGAGAAGGCCGCGTGGGCGCCGCGTCCCTCTGGGAACCCCATGGCGGAGAAGACACGGGGGATGGCGGCAGCCCCGGGGTTGTCATCCGGCCTTGAGGGACGTGCCCCGCTGGCGCCCCCGCGCGGGCCGTCAGGTCGGTGTGAGGAGCAGCCCGCGGCCGCCGGAGAGCCGGGCTCTGGGCTGCAGCTCTGCAGTAAGTGGGGGGACCCGGTGGGGCGGCCCCGGCGGCCTTGAGAGCAGAGCTCACGGCTCACTGGCGGCCGGGAGGGAAGCGCCGGCCCTCCGGCTCCCCGGGCCGTGACCGCTGCTGCGGGCCCAGGGCCGGCTCGGCTTGGCCTTCGAGGGGCTGCCCCGTGGCTCGGATGCTACTGAGACACTAGGAAGATGGACACTGCTGTTTCTCCAAAATTTTATTTTAATTTAAATTACAGGGCCAGCCAGGTATTCTGATAAGAAATTTACTTTTCCTAAGGAGAAAGGAAATGCTTTAACAATTGTTTACATCCTCACTTTTTGCTTTAAAGGGTTAAAAAAAAATCTTATTAACTTCTTTCGGTAAAATTTAACTTTTGTAACACAAACAGAAACCACTTTCAGCACAAGAGTTTTGGCAATGTGAATATATTAAATGCTCACAACTTCAAATATAATTTTCAAATTTGGAATATTTTCATACTGCTTTGTTTAAAAACAAGTGACCAGACAGCCTTAATAGCCTTCAGCTTTCCCGGTGCTGGCACGCAGGGGCCGCTCTAAGAGCCCGCAGGGCGGAGCCGTCGCCCCACTCCTGCAGCCCCACCACAGACCAGGGTGCTCCTGGGGTGAGTCTGTCCCCCACCAGCTGAGGGGCTCCTGGAGGGGAGCCAATGCTTTCCCTACTTCCAGGAGAGGACATGGATTATTTCACTGAAGATTCCTGTAATGACAGCCCCAGAAAAACCAATCACTGCGGACTGCCGCTTAAATTACACAGTAAAATCTGTTTCCTGGAGAGTTTCCTAACTGGTGTTCCTTGAAGATCTTAACACCTGCTGAAACATCAGCTGGGAGGCTCACTGTACTGGCCAATAAATAATTCAATTAGTGAGACAGGCTAGCAAAGAATAATTATGTAAATTTCTTAATCAGCTACAGCCATGCTGAATTCGAACTGGCGAACTCTGATTACTAAGGTGTTACTTGTGATCTTCATATCGCTAAGATGAACAGATGCCATTCTAGCTAGAGAGTATAGTCCAGAAGACACTGTTCTGCTGTGGTCACAGTAACGAAAAAGTGGTGCAAAATCAGGTACTTTATAAATACTGATAATTTGCAGCATTAAGGAACAGGACATTAAAAAAAATAAATTTCCCCATAGGACACCTAGGACTAGGAACTCTTCCTAAGAGAAGGTGAAGTTTTAATTCATCTGTTTCACAACTATTGTAATGGATTACGTACTCCAAGAAAGAAAAGGTGCACTAGAGGCCCCCCACCCCCGAATCAGCATTAGTCCAGCATGATCTGTATCAGCCACAGATCCGGCAGACTGGTGACTCCCCCTCAGCACATGAGGCCAGGGTCACACAGGAGAGCGGAGTGGACGGAGGCCCCGGCCTGGTGCCGCTTACTATGGGCACCCATCGGGTAACTGAATACAAAGGATTGGTTTACTTTTTCTTTTAATGCTGTGATCCTTAAATGTTAAATCAGCATTTTCATGTGATCTGAAGTATTTCAATTACATATGAGCATTCTTTTTTTTTTGCAAAAACTCAGTATTAGGTAATAGTTACATACTACTACAATAACATTCCTCTGCTGTACAAATTAAACCTTTTAAAAGAAATGAGCATCCTAAGAATTATATACAAAAGAAACCTGTAAGCAGTGTTGAAATGAAATGCAAGGTGTCTTCGCTAGCTCTACTGTTTTAAAATACCTTTGAAAAGTAAAATTAACAAATACCCTTCAACATATCCAGGTTTACAAGTCTCAAGAAAATCAAATGTCAGAAAGTTCTAGAAAGCTGTGAAAAGCATATATACATTTTCCTTATGATCTTATTAAGCTTCACACCCTTGAGAAGTTGGTAAGTTTAGAAATCAATTTATTCGCATGTCAGCTTTCTATCCAGCCCAAAGCTCGAGGCTCAGACAGCGGCCCCTCTGGGTTGGCGCAGCTCCGGCCCTCCTCTGGAGAAGGCAGGGGTCTGCAGGCGGAGGGCGCTCGGGCGGGTCCCCCCAAGGCGCAAAGCCGAAGCCAAAGCGCAGCCTGAGCCACTGCCGCCCTGTCCCGCCCCGCCGCGCCCGCACTCACCCCTCCATCCCACCACGCCCCCGCGGGGAACTCCCAGCGCAGAGCCCTGAACTCAGAAACGACACAAAGACCAAGAGGAAGCCCCGTGCGCTCTAGTGTGCAAGCGGCAGCAGCTATGTTCTCCAACCTGGACTGAAACACAAAATGGTAAAAGGAAAAACCGTTCATTAACAGCAGATTAGCAGGAAGTTCCTCATGAACTGAGAGAGTGCCTGATGCTGACAGCTAACAGCAGATGCTGGATCTGGGTTTGACACTGGAGGTTTATTGGAATCAGGCTTCCTGCTGGGCCGGTCTCTTCAAATCCCTGATCTGTTTAACTAGGTAGGTCTTCTCGTCGTTGAACTGCTCGTCCTCCGTCCTGTCGTTCTGGAACTTGCTGAGGAACT
The DNA here is from genome assembly GCA_004027295.1 of Dolichotis patagonum. Lineage (NCBI taxonomy): Eukaryota > Metazoa > Chordata > Mammalia > Rodentia > Caviidae > Dolichotis > Dolichotis patagonum. The sequence goes on from PVJX010003921.1 coordinate 11,722, forward strand.
CGATGAGCTTGGTCTGGTTCTTGAGGAGGATGTCCAGGATGGGCTGCGTCTTGTTGGGGTTGGCCACGAACACCTGCACAGGGGAGAGGGGCGCGGTCACCAGGAGCCCGTGCCCCACGGCCTGTGGAAGCCATGGGAGGCGGGGCTCTGGCTTCAGAGGAGCTTGTTTTGTATGAGGTGAGAGAACAGGGGCACGGGTACCGCAGGGGACTGCGCTTAGGCCGCCAGCCTTACAAGTGCAATGCTTAGTGCTAATAACGTGGGAGGAAACAGTCTGTGGCCAAGGCAAGTCTGACTGGATTTTAAGAATAACAACTTTGCACATGCCTGGAATCCCAGCACTCGGGAAGCCGAGGCAGGAGGACTACCTCAATGACACTCTTTTTTGACAGCTCCGGAGGAAGATGCCGCTGATGATCTGTATACCCTACCTTGAAAACGTGAAAGGCTTCAAATTGAATGTTGCGACTCTTGTCTCGTAGAAGGTTCATCATTAATTTCAGGTTCTCAGGTTTACTGATGTATTTCGTCATAATTGTGAAGTTGTGTCTGTCTAACAGTAGTTCACCGAGAAGCTGAGAAGACATTTAAACAATTCCCCTCACGTGACCATTAAGACTGGAAGCAAGCCCTTCGTTTCAGTCACTAGGAAGCCCAGGGTACCTGCAGGCAGCCCACGGTGGGGCGTCAGTGTCAGGCTGAGCCTGCCAGGCCTGCACCCTAACTTGTGCAAACCCAAAGAAGAAACTACTCGGGAGCGCACGCGGGGGAGAAGTTACTGCCACTCCTGTTAAGTAGCCTGAGCTTCATCTGAACTATGTCATTTGTGTTACATTGTACTTGGTGGACCATGAAGGGACAAAGGGCTTCCTAACCAGCGCTCCACACCCCAACCCCTCCACACACCACAGGCACCAGTCACTAACACGGGCGAGGCCCACGGCAGCCGCAGACCTTGGCTGTCAGCAGCAAGGCCCCCACAGCTAGGCCTCCTCACCGCCTGGGGTGTCCGTGCGCTGCACCCCGCTAGTTCAGGGCCGGCTGCTTATGCAGAGCTGATCACATCACAGAAGCCTGTAGCACTCAAGCTGTCACTGCTGCTCTGAGAGGGTCCTTCTGTGTGGTTTAACCGGGCCTTGAACTCACGGCAGTCGTCCTCCTCGGCCTCCTAAGTGCTGGGGTTACAGGCGTGCGCCACCATGCCTGGCTACCACCGCCTGGTCTACACTTTGCTCCCGGCCGTCCAGGTGCCGGCCCTGTGTTCTGGGGAGCCATGCAGAGCCCCATCCTCACCGCGGCACAGAGGCAGAGCCAGCGAGGGCCTGCCCCACTCCCTGTGTGCTGGAGCCTGGCAAAGCGCTCGCACCTGTGCTTGCCTCCGCATTTAAACGCTGCGGGTGGGGACGGTGCCTGCGCCTCGGAGCGCTGGGAAGCACAGGGCATGGAGGGTGCGTGGCAACAGTGGACCTGAGCCCCGACACGTGGGCGGGGCCTCCAGGAGACGCACATACAGCGCTCTTGCTCTGGGCTTCTCTCCTGGCTCCTGCCTGTGTCCAAAGGCCGTGACGTCTCTAAACGCCTCATCCCTAGGGAAGTAACTCATCATCACAGCAAATGTGGGCGGTTCCAGCTGTGTAAGAATCTATTCTACTTAGGGTTTATAAAAAATTTATAGTAAGAACTCAAAGTTTAGACTTCATATCAATCTGAATCACAAAATGTACAATTCCCAAGGTGAAAGGCAATCTGTATACGCTTTTATGAAGACTCAAAAGTTAGCTTTCATAGTGCTCAACCAAAGAAACCAAAGAAAATCTGAAAAGGCCTCACTTCAGTTATCTGAGGGAAGGTGACACTTAAATTTCTCTTAAATTTTTTCAGACATAAAAATGAAAATCCTGAAGTCTTACAAAGGAAATATAAATCTGCTGGCAAAATAAACATCAGAAAAATAAATGCCAATACAGCTGCCAAGAGTACAAACTGCAATTTATCTTTAAAGTACCTCTGCTCTGCGTTCGCGACACGCTCAGCGTGGCCGCCGCAGTGAATGAGCGGTCTGCGCTGGCTCCGTCACTAACGGCCTAGGAAGGGCGGTCCCTAGCTTCCTCTTGACGTGGGTGACTCTGAATGGCAAGAGGGTCCCTTTCTCGCTCCTCATCTAAGCTGCTGCGGAGGCCAAAGCTCTGTCAAAGGCCCGTGTGTGTCAATGCATCTCCTCTTCCCCAGCGAAGAGGACGGAGAGGACGGAGCCAGAAGCTGCTGCCCTCTGACCTCCTGTCTGCCTAGACTCCGTTGTGACCCTAGGAGAGGGCGGTCTCGGCCCCGAGAGGATGGCGGAGGAGGACAGACATGGGGACTCCATCCTATCACACTAACAGCGCAGAGAGGAGCAGCAGCTCCAAGGGCTGCCCTGAACTCTGAGGAACAGAGCGGCCGCCCTCAGCAGGCAGGAGGGTGCGAGCTGGTCACCTAACCACTCGCCGGAGCCCGGACGAGGGCCAGCAGGCTGTGGGGAGGGTGGCCTCCGTCACGGCAGCGCACAGGGAGTCCTGGGCCTGCCAGACGACTGTGGTAGTGACGTGTCCCCGAGTGGGGCTGTCACCGTTCCCTGACTGCAGCAGTTACAGCCTTAAGGAAAAGAAGGAAGCAGCTGGCAGATGGGAGGGTTCCACTGGTATCTGCAGGGCAGAGAGCATTCTTATCAAAGGACACAAAGCATGACACATGCTCCAAATGTCCCTCGTATCTTCCCACAGACATGGTCTCCAGGTGACATTTCCCCATGGCTGAAAGGGGAAGAAAAAAGTGGAGTCTTTATCAGTATGAATTCAGAGGCTACAACTCGGGGAGAGCTGAATGTAGAGCGGGCCTGACGAACATTTCAAAGCAATGACAGCCTGCCCCGCCTGGTGAGTCCGTCTGGACAGCAGTCCTGGTCAGGACCTGACTGACGGCACGCAGGAGGGCACGGCCACGAGCTGCTGCGAGAATTTTCTGGAGCAGAGCAGCAAACTTGCTCTGTAAGTGCCAAGCAATAACCTCCTCAGTTCCGCAGGCCACACGGCTATTCCGATCGCCGCTGCAGCTGGAAGCAGCCCTAACCACACGCCCCTGGCCTTCTAACCTTACTTACAACACAGGCAGCTGGATTCGGTGCACGGGCTACCACCTGCCAACCTGTGTTCTAGAGTTTAATGCTTTAAAGTTTCAGCTGGAACCAGCCACCTCCTGTCCTGATACAAAGCAGCCACAGCGTGGCCGGGTCACCTGCCACCGCTGCCCCGCACAGGAAGCCAGTGCCACACGGCAGCCGCCTTGGGCACACAGCATCTAGACTGCTGTGCGGTCCAGGTAGTGCGACCCTAAATCTTAAAGACGGGCTTCAAAATCTACACTGTGAAGCTCTCTTCAAATTTCTGTACACTCCCCTGCAGGTCCCTGCCTTACAAGGAAGTGGGCAGGTGCTCCGTACGGACCACTGCCACGTGTACGCTTTTCTGCAAAAATCCCCACCAGGGATGAATGTATTCTTCTCCAAAGTTCTGTAGCTTGCTGTAGCACATCTTTCTTTTCCCAAATTCAAACTTCAAAAACACAGGGTGAAGAGAGAAAATGACACAAGAATCTGTCAGAGCTGGGTGTGGCAGGCCACACTTATAATCCCAGAATTTGGGAGGCTGAGGCAGGAATATCACTCTGGGTTTCACAGAGTTTCAGGGCCAGCTTAGACCACATAGCAAGACCCTGTTTAAAATAAAACGAAACAAAACAAAATAAACAAAACAAAGAAATCTGTCATACCTTCAGTGACTGTCTCTTTGTCACATAATTTTCTGAATGAAGTAGCTTCTCGTATTCACTGAAAAACTAGAAGAAAACACATCCAGGTTATCTGAGAAAAGACTGGCAACATTACAGAGCCCGAGGGCAGGTCCCTAACACCACCCCCTGCCCTGGAGGCCCTGGTGTGACACTCCATCAACTCCTCTTGGGTGCCGCAACCTGCCACTTCTGTGATGGCCTCTCGGGATGGATCCCCACAGCTTCCAGTCAGGCCTGGAATCTGCTGGGATCCGGCCCCCAGCACCCTGATTACACATGCGCAAGACACAGCACCCTTCCCCGACAGTTTCCCTACAGTGGAGTCAGTCTTCTTCCTTGGTGGTAGAATAGAGGATTCTTATTTTTTATGCACGAGAACTGAATCTGTCCAAAGTCAACTGAATCTGTCCAAAGTCAACCACAAAGAGAAGTGACGGGCTCCTTTTCATATCACACAAATGGGGGAAAATAAGAGATTTAGAAGACAAGAAATCCAGCACCGTGTTACACAGGAGACCCTGGAGAAGGTGTGATTTCGGGTTTAACTTGGAGGAGAGGGATTCTGCTTAGAAATGAGAAAGGCGCTTCCGGAGGGGCACAGAAGGAAGAGCGCAGTCTGTGGAATGACCTGGGGATGTGCAGTGCTCTGATCTGAAGGCTGGGCATAGCCCACCGGACCTTCCCAGTGGCCGGAATGCTGAGGGGCGGGAGGATCCTACAGAGCGGGCCGCAGGGCTGCGCAGAGGAGACCTGGGCTCCCTGCCCTGCACCTTTCTGGACTGAGCAGGAACTGGAACTGACGGGCACACGGGGGCTAAGACCGTCCTGGTAGACAAGGCCACTGTATTCTGCTTGTTTAGCTATGGACAGGTTTAAAAAGCTCTGAATGTCTGCAGACTTTTGTTTCTCTCCTGACTTGTCACTGGTTGTAGTAGGTGCCAGGGCAGTGGTCACGATCCTAGGGCACGCGGGTTGTATTTAAGACAAAAGATGTTAATGTGAGTGGTTTCTTCAAAACTAACCCTTCAGTGTTGAGGTTTACCTGCAGCGCTTCCCTTCTGCAATAATTAAGGAGGCTCTGGGTCTCTGAAAGGTTTCCCATCACTGTGCTAGAGGCCTCCTGTGTCATTCTTTGTCCCCACGTGTACCTCTGCTTTAGGGTAGGTCCTCACTAGTCATTCATGTGGCTCAGAGCAGGGTGGGCAAATGAAGGCCCGGGGCCAAAGCTGCCGGCCACCTGCTCTTGTAAGCACAATTTTACTGACCCCAGTCCTACTCGTTTGCTCACTATGAACTGATCCGCTTACAGACTTACGCACTGCTAAAGGCAGCTTCGCAGTACTGCGGACAGGAGCTGGCAGGCTACTCGGCCCAGAGTCCCACATATTTACCCTTCGGCCCTGCTGGCTGGGCTAACCAAGAACGGCTCGTGCCCTCCTAGGTGCAGCTTCTGAGGCAGAGCGGGTGTGGCCACCTCCTCTGTGCACTGGCAAGTTCACTGTTCTTTTCGGGGGAAGCTTGTGGACACTGCTTTCTCCCCACACCGTCACCAAACTGATGATCAAAACAGCTGGATCCGCCTTTGAATCAGTCACACAGAACATGTACTCCCCAACTTCTTGACAGAAAACAAGGTTTTCTGCTGGTTGGTTTCATTTTGGACTGAGCACTGAACTCAGAGCCTTCCACACTGAGCTGCACCCCCACCCTTTTTCTTTTTTTAAAAGCAGGGCCTTGCTACATTGCCAGATGGGACTTGCACTGGCAATTCTCCTGCCTCAGCCTCACGAAGTGCTGGGATGTGTGCCTCGGAACCTGGCTTCTGCTGCTTAATTCTTAGGATAAACTTGGTGGTGAGAACTCATGCTCGAGGGCCCTGCTGAGGAGTGTGTCTGCAGTCCGGCTTTCCTCCCGAAAGGCTGCACTTTTCTCTTTGGACTGGGGCAAAGGGCTGGTTAACAGTGCCGGACACTCCCCGACCCTCACCTGGGCCCTTGTTCTCAGGCTGTCCTCGGCTGAGTGCCATTTACACTCGCGCCTGCTGTTCACTTCTGGTGCTGCATGCCCGGCTTGCTTAAGACTGGGGTGGGTCTCAGCTGGTTTCCCAGGGCTGGCATGGGCCACTTGTGAGCGGCCAGAACACACTGAAACCCCGGACTGAGTGACTTGCTCGGTGAGCACCCCAGACGGTAAACACATCTAATGGGGTCTAACGGGATGAATGAGCAGTGGCTCACAATACAGGCAGAGGACACTGAGCACCACGTGATCACAACTGAGCCAACAGCCGCCCGCCCCCCGTGGGGCTGTGGGTGATCCTGTCCCAACAGGAAGCGGTTAGAGATCCTGTCTGCAGAAGAGGAGAAAAAGGCAGAGGAATCTCTCACTTCAGCTGAGATGAGCAGGTTGGAAAGTGCCCGACTGTGTAGGAAAGTACCACCTGGAGCCCAGCAAGGCTGCAGTGTGGGCGTCAGGAGTGTGTTTAACCACCGTGCAAGGTCGCTTTTCCATGAAACTGTCAGGAGGAGGCAAAAGTAAGGCTTGTTGGACAGGTTCCTTGTTACAGTTGCACAAAAAGATCCCATGGAGAGGAAAGACAGAGGGCTCCCGGGAGACACAGTGCAAGTTGTCCACACCAGAGCCCCCATGCACCCTCCTCCATATCAGCCAAGAAGGGCTTCAAGGGGAGCCCTGCAGAGATGGGGGTGGGGGATGCATGAGCAATTTATTTTGCTTTGTATTTTATTACTTTTTTGGTTTTTTTTGGGGGGGGTATCGGGGATCGAACTCACGACCTCGTGCTTGCCAGGGCAGGCGCTTAGGCTGCTAAGCTAAACCCCCGGCCATATTTTATTACTTTGCATCGTATTATGACATTGTGATCATTTTCCTAAGAATATTTTTGGGTTGTGGAACACATCTCTCTGAGTTTCCATCATAGGCAATCAGTCCTTGTTTAATGACTGAGTTATGTTCCTGTGACTAGGTCCTTTTTACCGTTGGTTTGGGAACTGGATACTAGGTCCTTAAATGAATTGGCTGTGCTAAATGAGGAATTGTACAGTATATGTATTACAAGAATCAAAACAAAGAAATGGTCAAAGGAAACTCCAACTTGATGACTTTGCTTTTATTTGCGTTAACTTACATGCAGTACCGTGATGTATGAGAACATAAAACTATAGCATTATACTGTACAGTGCCATCAAGAAAAATAGTACTGTATAAACAAGTTGTACTGTACAAAAAAGACATTCAGGCTCTATAAATAAGATATACAGAACTGTACAAAATTAAAAAAAAGATGGGTCATAAGTCCAAACAGCAATTCTAAGTCTGAATGGTCACTGAATAGGTGCATCGTTAAACGAGGAACCTGTATTATGGGCAGATTCACTTTGCTAAACAAATGCTTTGGCCAGGTGTGGTGGTGCATGCCTGTCAACTCAGCACCTGGGAGGCTGAGGCAGGAGGGCTGCAGCAGGGAGTTCAAGATAAGACTCTGTCTCGAAATCAAAAAAAGATACACGAATGCTTTGCCTTACAAGCATGTTTCTGGAACAAATGATGCTGCAAACCAAGGCTTTACTATATATTTTTCTTTACAAATGTTAAAATCTTTTCATTGATTTTGGTTCCCTCCATGCTCTGAGTATTAGGTGATTCAGAGCCCGAGTATTCAGGGTCTTTTTCCGTCTGCCCAGGACGGTACCAGGACCTTCCCACTGCCCTACACCCTTACCCTGCGTTTACGTTTTTAAAACTTTGGCCTCCCTAAACCGCCCAGGCGGAACTCGAGATTGTTCTACCTCATCCTCCCAGCAGGCTGAAGATTAAGGTATGCACCACAATCCCGGGAGTGTTTTGGATATTATTACATCATGCATTTGTGTGCAAGACCCTCAATTCTGACCTTAGTAAACCTTTTCTTCCCCCTCAGATCTTCTTGCACTATACACATTTCTGCTGAGTAACTCACATTTGGTTTTTTTTTTTTTTAATCGGTACGAGGGATCGAACTCACGACTGCCTGCTTGCAAGGCAGGCGCTTATGCCGCTGAGCTAAATCCCCAGTCCCAAAATTACTATTTCAAACCATTCTTTTCTCTTTTTTTTTGTACTGGGGATCGAACTCACAACCATGCGCTTGCAAGGCAGGCACTTATGCCACTGAGCTAAATCCCTAGTCCTCACATTTGGTTTTCTAAAACCCTATTAACCACTGTCATTCACTAGTACCATGTAGGAAACTGTTTCACTGCAAAGCTGAACAGGCCTCACGGCTTGTAGTGAATTTCTTTTCTTTTCTTTTCTTTTTTTTTTTTTTTTTTGAGGCAGTCTCACTACGGAGTGCAGGCTGGCCTTGAACTTGCTTATGTAGCCCACCCAGGCTGGTCTTCAACTGGAACTCATGATCCTCCCGCCTCACCCTCCCAAGAGTTGGGATCACAGGTGTGCAACACCACGCCCGGCTATGCAGTGAGTTTCTATCCCTCACAATCCCTGTGGCAGGGACTGGTGCTGGGCGGCGTACCCTGCAGGGGTGGGGGTACGGGGTGTGAGCACTGGCAGCCGCTCCAGGTCTCCTTGGGCCACTGAAGGGCTGGCTGGGAAGCTAGGCCCACACAGTCTGACGCTGAAGCCGTGGGTGTGCTCCTGTAAGGAGGCTCTGAGGAAAGGACAATGCTGCCCCTTGGAGTGGACAGGATTTGCAAGGAACTCATCCACGGTCAGAGGTGACAGGAAAGAACGGTGGGGCTGAAGCCCCCCGCGAGGCCGCTCCTGAGGGGTTCAGCGAACACTCCCAGTGTGAGGACGCTGCTGGGACGGGAAGGGCCCAGGCACAGGGACACGAAGAACAAGGAAGCAGGGACTCTGCCTTCCAGAATCGTCAGATATAATTGAACAGCAAAGAAGACAATGAAATATTAATAATATTTAAGATTCCAAAGACACAAGCCACTAGTGGAAGAATTAGACCTAAGCCATGTTTTGCGGGAGCTTAAAGATTTTAGTGGATTGTGAGGCCTCTAATCTTGGACGAGGTGTAGTTAAACTGCCGTGGCACTGGGGAGCGCTGGGGTGTGACGGGGACCCCTCTGGCGGAAAGCAGGACCCTGAGGGTGGAGGAGGACGTGCGACGCCACAGCCCTCGGGCCCACCATCACCGAGGACACTGACTCTGCCTCAGGGCGGGAAGAGACTTGCAGTCAGACTGAGCACTGTCCTCATTTCACAGGAAGGGAGGACTCCTGCAGCCCCCAGCGGCAGTGCTGGCCGGGGCCAGAGCTGTGGCCCTCAAAGGCCTCAGCAGGGAGGCCTGGGGCAGCGCAGGGCCCACCCGGCCCACCCGCCCTCCGCATGCTGTTCTTGTCCTCTCGGTCGCGGCCACCCTTGCTATTTGTAGGCAGCCACTGGTGGGAAGGGAGGGAAGGAGTAGAAGTCAGGCAGTAACTCCCGCTACACTCACTGTGTGATCTCTCGGCAGCAAGATCGCCCTTTCCGCCTGACTGAGGGGGGCCGAAAAGGCTATGGGTGGACAGAAAAGTTCTGCTTCTGACCAAGTAACTCTCTGCTTTGCGTCAGCAGAGGAACCAAAGCACTGTTTACAAACATCAGATATGCAGGTTAAATACTCTGGGGCAACATTTCATATACTTACTCTATCATAATGCTGTTCCAAAAATTCTGCACTGAGCAACTTATGTCTTGTAAGCAAATCCTAGGAAAAGAAAAAACATCTGTGTATGAATTCTAGTAATATGTTGATTCCATATAAAAAATACAATTAATAATTTGAAATCACAATTTAAATGATTAGACATGGTTCTATAATTCTTAAAAGGAAACACTGAAAATAAGAGGATAAGGAAATATAAACTATAACAAAGGAAGAAAGCAATAAAACAAGAGCTACCAGTTGCCACAAAATGTCAAATAAAATTCTGAGTCCCTTTAGAGCTTTCGTGGTGAAAGAAGAAATTTCTTTTATTAGAAAAGGTAGAGCACACCTGCAATCCCAGCACTCAAAAGGTTGCGGCAGGAAGACTGCTGTGACTTTGCGGCCAGCCTGGGCTACATCATGAATTCAAGGCCAGCCTGAACAGCACAGTGAGACCCTGTCTCACACAAAAAACCCCAAAACAAACCACACCACATCACACCAAACCAATAAAAAAAAAGGGGCACTGAAAGTTCTATCCTTTTCCTTCTAAATTCAATTACTTTTAGTTTCAAATTTAAGTCATTTTTTCAGAAGTAGGATGTTTTATAAAGCGCCATCATTTTATATACATCAGCTCTCAAGAAAGCAGAATACTGTAAAAACGCAGACCTAATTTGTGCGATCTAGTCTAACTCTGCATTGCTATTAAACCGAGCTGATAACTCAACCTACGAAGCAACTCAAGGATCAATCAGAGATAATCTACTACGTGCTAGGAAAAATTCTAGGTGCAGGGGTCTGATGGACTAGCCTTGCGCTCACCAAGTGGGAGAGAAAGTGGGGTCCACAGCGGCAGGAATGCCCGCTGTACTGAGTGGAGCAGGAGTAAAGTCCCTTCAGTGCCACCTCCTAGACAGGTTAGTGCCAGCACCTCCCTTCGTCTGTACCAACTCCGCCTGCTGCTTCTTCCTGCTCAGGCTGCGCGCTGCCCAGGTGACCATGAGCTGGTGTTTCCTAAAGCAGCTGAAGTGTGCTCCCGGGCCTGAGGAACCTTAAGGAAATGTCCCACGTGTGAAGGCACAGCTCCAGATCCCTTGTGGTGGCCCACCAGGTCTCAAGCACTCTGCAGGGCGCTCTACTGCCCCTTACCGCCTGTTCACACCCTTGCTTCTCCCAGGCCTCTGCACCGGCTTTCCTCTCCCAGTTACCTACCACTCAACCTGCAGACCTGGCCTGCAATCACTTGCTCAGAAAACTCTTCTCGATGGTCAAGTGCATGCAAGCACTAGTCTCAACTGTGACCTTACACGTGCCACAGGACCCCGGAGCGATGTCTCTCTGTACTGGACCGTCAGTCCCATCACACAGGGGTCTACTTACTAACCTCTGAGGCCCCAGCACCTATGCAGTGCCGTGCACACAGCAAGAGCTTATCAATCAATCAGTGAACAAGCCAAGAAAATTGAGAGATGTCTAGAAAGACAAGAGAATTAAGCAATCCTCAAAGCATGCTTTTTTTTAAAAAAAAGTTTTATTTATTTAGTTTTGTCTTTTGGTTTGGTGGACTTTGGGAGGGGGGTACCGGAAATCAAACTGACACTGTGCTTGCAAGGCAGGCACCTGTGCCGCTGAGCTGAAATCCTGGCCAAAGTATGCTTCTAAGACAGCATCTAACCATAAACCCAAAGGTTTGTGGTTGTCCAAACTGCTGGAGAGGGTCGTTAACTGCGCTCCCCGGGAAAGATCTACTTAATTTTTCTTAAATCCTCTATGAGGATTAAATAGGCAAAATTGGACAACCTGGAATTCATTCAGAGCCCCCTTTGGAGGAAGTGCTACCCTCAAAGCTCTGGTGTAAACCTGCAGCCCAGCCTGCTCGCACCTCGAGGAACTGCTGACAGTGAGGAGGCTTCCCCTAGTGGGGCAAGCTCTGTTGGTCTCCTGGTCTACAGGGCGAGAGCAAAGAAGAGGCAGGAGGACCGCAGAGGAGACACCCGACACACACTGGCCAAGGGGCACCTACCATCCTCTGACCCGCCACCTGCTTCATTTAAGGCAGGTGTCCCCTCTGTATGTGCCAAAAGGACAGTGTCCAGGGACCTGGACACTGAGGAGCACACAGGTGAACACACCAAGAGGGGAGTAAGGAGCCAGGGTCCGCGCCGACTGTCATTTCCTCCTTTCTGTGGCTCACTCATTCTGGAGCCCAGCATGAGCAGGGACAGCAGAGGAACCCACTGCTCACTGTTCTGTCGTAACCTGAAGAAGGACCACACTAAGGCAGAGGTGACCTGAGGGACGCTGAAAATCAAGCGAGTCTGCAGTCTAGGGAATGGAAGGGACAAAGTATCTCCTCCCTCCGTGGGGCACCGGTCACAGGGCCACACACAAAAGGGTCCCAGAGCCTCCAGTGTCTCCCCGCCTGCTGTCACCTGGGAATGACACCTCAATGGCCTTGAGGTAGAGGGCTTAAAAGGGGGCATGTGAGAACCACCAGCACGGGAGTTGGGCCCAGCGCGTACCAGGACGAAAGCCCTTTGTTAAGACTTCCAGGGTCAGGGGTAGGGCACAACCTTTGCAGTAAAAGGACTACTAACTGCTAAATGCGGGCAGGCAGGGCGTGACACTGCTTTCTCCCCAGATATTAAGACCTAGCCAGAAAAACAATCAGCCTTGAAAATTAGAGATTAAAAAAAAAAAAAAAAAGCCAGTCCTAGCCAGCCTCCCCTTCCTCACCTGCCTTCCGCCTCCGAGCAGCCATTGGGCAAGAGAACGGTGACGGTGACGGCAGGCAAGGCAAGGACGGGCTGACTGGGACTTTTTTTGACATGGTCTCACTGTGAGGGCCAGGTTGGCCTCAAACTCCCAGCGATCCTCCTCCCTCAAGCTCCAGAATGCTGGGCTTACAGGCGTGTGTGCCACCATGCCTGGCAGGACTGGCATTTTTTCTTTCTAATTTTTAAGGATGATTATTTTTCAGCTAAGTCTTATTTTTGGGGATAGCGAGTACTAATTTGGGAAGGAGGAAATGGGGCCTTGGGCAAAGCCTCTATCTACTGGGAGATGAGAATGAACCTTAACTTGGTGACTCCGACCAATAGCTTTGGTGGGATCAAAGCGCAGGTGGTGGTGGTGGGAGACAGGAGAATACGAAGTGAAGGGTAAGGGCACGTGGTCCCTTCTGGCCAGCAACTTGCTGAGTTTACAGAATATGTGTGACCCTATGCGAGCAGCTGGGCAGCAGAGGGAGGGCGGGTGGTCCTTTGACCACCCGCCCACCTATCTAAATTTTAATCTCCAGACCTCTGATTAACTTGGAGAAAGGTCAGGGGTCATGGCCCAAGTTCAGCAGATTAAGCAGCTGACTTTCAGAATGGGATAATTAAAAAGCTCCCTAGAAGTCTGAGTTGGGCCCAAATTACACGGGGTCCCTGAACGCGCACTGCGGCCTGGCAGGGTGAGTTTAATTTCACAGAGGTGTGGCAAGTCACCGGCCCATTTCCTACCTGATGCCTGATGATGTCCAAGGACAAGGAACTCAATTCTTCCTCCTGTGCAATTCACCTTTGGAGTGCTTACAAAGCTCCTTCTGTGCTAGTCAAAATCTACCCCAAGTGATGTCCAGACACTGCTACAGCTGACACAATGGTCCTGATTTATTTTTTTCGAGGTCCCTACTCTAAACACAAACAGCACTCTCAGAGCAAATCCCAAGCAAGACTCATCTCCCTGAGGCTAAAACCTGTCAGCTCTTTTAAGCAACCCTGGCACAACAGGGTTGAGTCCCCCTCACCACCTACTGCTCACTGGAAAACTATCACTTTGTCCCTGCGCCTAAGGCACAGCCTCTGCAAGGAGCGCTGTTTGTGTTGTTACCCTTCACACTTACAGCGGGGTGCAACCATCCACTTGCTTCTGCATGCTGTGGTTGCAGGGCGCAGAATTCTACCGGACGCGTCAGAATCCTATTCCTCAGGGGGCTCTGTAGTCAGTCTGCCTGGGGCAGGTGAGGTTTCCCTGTTCGCTGTCCGACATTCCGCTGCATCTCTGGGTTTGGTTTCCTCATTGTAAGGGGGATGACACCTCCTCACAGGGTAGTGTGTGACAGTGAATTAATTATACACTGGTAATTATTACACTTAGCAGATCCTCCTGCCTTAGCGTCCTGAGTGCTGGGATTACAGGCCCGTGCTACCATACCCAGCTCCCTAACTCTTGTTTATACAACTGAGTCAGTTATCAATACTTAAGTTTCATCCTGTTCTACCCTGGCTTTGCTGAACTTTTATGAGTTTTAGGATCCTTTTTTTTTTCCCTTTGAGACAGGGTCTCACGGTGTAGTTCAAACTGGCCTTGAGTTCTTAGGATCTGCTGTTATCACCTTCTTTCCTGTCACAGCCACACTTACACACTAGGTAAGTATGCCTTGTCCCCTTCAGTCATTAATAAAAATGCTGGTAGGACCAGGTAGGATAAGGGCCAGTGCAGATCTGCTCGAAACTTGTGTCCAGACTGATGACAATCCATTTGCCAACACAGATACGTATGACACACAGTGAGTTGTCTCCACCCATCTCCTTGCTGGTTCTAAGACTGCAGAATCATTCAGTACCTAGCATGCCCTCACTGTCATGAAAGAACCGTCTAACGGAGATGTGCACGCTGCACATGCACTGTATTATTACATCTTCACCCATGGCAGAGCTGATCTGAAACAGACACTGCGGGGTCCCCTGACCTACCGGCACCTGCGAGATGAGTATGACTGAGCTTACTCTTAGTGAATCCGTGCTGGCTGTGGGTACATGGGTTCCTTTCCAAAACACTCAGAGATCGCCTCTTTAGAAATACTTTCTAGAACCTTACACAGCTCCAAGCTCCGCCAGCCTCTCTGGGGAACCTACTTCTTTATTCTGGAAAATGGGAAATATATTCGTTTGCCTTCTAATGCCTTCCTCATCTCCTGAATTCCACAAAACAAAACTCAGTAACAAATATTTGGTCATCAGGTTTTACTATTTCAGTGTCTATTACTCAAACTATGCGTCTTAGACACATTTAGAACAGATAATTTTAACTTCCTTTAAATTCAGCACCTGTTCCAGGGATTCCGCAGCCAGGGCGGTGGATGAACACACATTTGAAAACTGCTGTGCGTAGAGCCTCTCTGAGGAGGGAGCCCCCGTGCATCCTCACAGGGGTGGGGGGCAGAGCTGCTGTGCCCCGCGCTGGAAAGCTGTCCTCTGCAAGCCATGGCAGGAGGACACAGGCTTTTCCTCCCCTTGCTGCCCTGCTCTACCCGGAGTCTTGCGCAGGGAGGTGTGGGGGTGTGTGCATGCGTGGCTGCGTGGCAGGTCTGAGCCTTCCTATGTACTCTTGGTGGGGCGTTTCTTGGAGAGGGCTCTGCCTGTGTGCTAGGATGCACCTGAGATACAGAAGCCAGGCCAGCTTCTGACCCTCTGCTGGGGCTCAGCCTCAGAATCCTAAGCTGCTTTTTGAAGTTCCCCTTTTCCAACTGGAGGCCACCTGCCTGGCTCTGCCTAGCACATTTCTAGGGCTACCAAGACCTGACGGGACCTCGTTACTCACAGGGATTCCATCAGCACCACTGTCTCCCTGGTTAAGAGTTCACTGAGAGACAGACTTAATTGGGATGAAGTCATCGCAAGGCCTGTCAGGACTCTGCCAGATACGGCACTTCCGGTGTGCAGCCAGCACATCGCCTGGGAGCCAGGCTGGCCATCTGTGCCTGCCAGGAGCGCGTCCTCCACGGGTCGGGGGCTGGCCGTGTCTCCCACATCACTGCCACTCCACCTCCCCTTTCCTCAGCTGCCCTGCCCAGAGTGCTGCCACTCTTGGGCTCCTGGCTGGCCTTCCACGCAGGGCACTGCCTCCCTGGCACAAGGTGTCACTGTGCCCCCTGCATGCCGGGCCACTGCTCCTGAGTGGGTCACTCCTACCATTGGTGCTTTCTACTCACAGGTCCTCGCTCACCCCTGCAAGGACACCTAAGACACCACAGTGAGCACTCAAGTGTTCCACTCTCCAACTCACTTCATTTTGCCCTGTACACTGAGGTCTTACCTACAGCTTCTGGCATTTTCTTTCAGTTTTAAGAAATAACTCTTGGGACACCTTTCCCACTGTGGCCTTATTTTCCTTCACTATGAACCGCCAACGACCAGGCCCCGGCCCTCCTCCGGCCTGCGGGTGTTCGTGCCCTCTCAGGCCCGAGTCTCATGCAGAGCCCGGGGTGCATGTCGGTTACCTCGCCGCTCTTCGCAGGCAGTGCCGAGGACCGTTTCTCACTGCGACAGCGCTCATGCTCTAGGCAAGGTGGCCCACATGTAAGTGTACTAAATCCTGGTGAAGCTACAACACTTCTAGGGCTTTTATTGGTGGAAAAAACAAATACAAGATTACTGCTTTATTGTGTACTTAAACAGCACGGAACCTTACAATTCCGTCATAATCTGTAGGTTGACAGTGGTTTCATAGCCTATGTAACCACCTACCTACTTTTCTTTTTTGGCGGTGCTGGGGATCAAACCCTGAGCCTTGTGAAGCACAGTAAGCGCTCTGCCTGTGAGCCACATCCCCAGTCCCCCATGTGTATTCTTCTGTAGTTTGCAGAAATCCACAGTAAGGCAATGAAGACAGATGACAGGAAGCAGGAAATAACAACTGGAATACTACACTTCGACTTCTGCTTTTTTGATTGACTGCAGAATCGAACATTTCCACCCTTTAAAACTAACTTTTCTGCAAATATCTAAATCACACCAACACATATAAAATACATTTTCCCCTTCCCACCAGAGAGCAGCTGTGTGCAGATCGCAAGGGTAGAGAAGATTCAGGAAGAACAGCACACCTGTGGAGCCTGCGAGTGTACTTAAGTTTTTATGTTACCTTGAATGTGGCAAACGCATCTGAAGCTATGTCAAATGTTGACATTTCAACATATCTGAAGAAATCATAAAACTGTTCCGACCACAAAATGATTTTTGCCAGAGGTTCATGTCTGATGCATTCTCTTAACATTATTCCACAATTTAGAGCTATTTCTGGAGATTCATACCTGTAAAAACAAAGACAAACAACAACAGATAGGATTGCTCTCTTAGAACTCCAGCAATGAACATTTCAAAGTCTGAGAACAGGAAACTTCAGACATGGGTTCTGAACTAAGACAGTACAGCAGGTTTCAATGGGCGCTTCCCTCCTAGCACAGCCTGGACTCCGAGCTCAAGAGCTCACACACACTGGCTGGGGACCAGGCCTTCAGTCGAGGAAAAGTCCTAACAGTGACCATGTTTACATTTTAAAAAGATCTAGAAGAATGTATTTAGGGTCACAAGGTTCCATCTGGGTTGTCAATACCCAGAAGAAACAAGAGCTGAATCAAAAAACAGTACAAGATGAAATACCTTTTCAAATTCAGAAATGCACAGTATCTAAATAGAATTATCAAATATATAGTATTTATATTTTCTTTCAATGCAACACTCAAAAACAGTGCTTTAAGACTCTTAGTAACATGCAGTAGTGTGAAGGGGACCACCTCGCTCTGCGGATTTCACAAAATGCCTCCATCACAGAGCCGTAAGGCCACCAAGCACTCAGGGAGGGACCTGGCCTCAGTGCAGTGACGGCTACTCTCCACACAGTGCCCCAACCTCAGCTGGCTCTGTCATCTCTCCCATCCCTGGACTGCTAAAGAAAACCCTTGGGTTGGGCAGGGAGCCTCTGCTTTCCGCGTGCACCACTTGGCCACACTATGCACATGCTCCTTTGGTTTCTTGCAGTCAAGTTCCACCGCCAGTAAAATAACTAATTGACCAGCAACGGCTTGCTCCTGATGAAAACAAGCGATCTCATCTGGTAACAAACATCCTTTTACTTAGGATTCTACAGTGATGATCTCTGCATATTTTTCTTAAGAACAGGCAAGAGAGATTCTCCCAGTTCTTCTATTCTTCTGACTGTATCTATTTGTTGTTTCGCTGAGGTCTTCACTTCTTGCTGCCAAGCTGTAAGAAAGCCCATAAAATCTCAAGGTTCTCATCATAACTACTCTACTTCCCTCCACCAAGCCTACATCTGGGTTGCAGTTATGCATTTTCTGCGCCTTGGGACAGCTTCAGTTAAGTATCTACCATAAATTCACAAGTCAAAAATGCAATATCATGTCCCGCCACAGAACACCCACCCCATGCCCTTGTTTCCTCATTTCTGCCATTTGGCATCATTATTTTGTTTTAGATACGCAAGTGTAAAGCAGGTCTGACAGAACTTTCTAGAATGGTGGTACGTTGTGCATTACGGTAAGTTACCAGCCCTGTGTTCCTACTGAGCACTTGAAATCTGCCTAGAATGACTGCGGGACTGACTTTAAATGTTAATTAATTTAAATTACCTTAAAATCAAATCACTAACATTTGACTAAGGAACTTGTTGGGCAGCACAGCTCCAAATTACCCTTCTTCGCTCTCCTGTCCTAAGCAATCTACCCAACACATGGCGTATTGACAACATTCCTACTTACAAACTTAAAATTGATTCTTGCCAATCAAACAAAAGACTTCTGGGTTGTTAATGTCGCAGCTTCTCCTCAGTGGATCTCTCTCTGGTACAAGGCCATCTCCCAGTCCTGCCGTACAACTCCCCACTGTTACTCCTATTGTTTACTCTGTATTTCTTACTGCTGCCGATCACATGCGCTCACTCCTGCCTCTGGACCTTTGCCCTAGCGATTCATTCTTCGGATGTTTCCTTTCTTTTTTGCACCTATGAAAATCCTAAACCATCTGATCTTCAATCTTAAGCTCCATTCCTTGTATCAACCTTTGCTTTATTAATCAAACTTGTCTTTACCCTCTCAACTCCTACAGCACTAACTTGCTACCTAACAGTGTTTTCCTTCTGTTGTCTGTCCATCCATCACAGACCCTCTGCATCAGCGAGGGCTGAGGCAGGGTCCTGACTGGCTCTCGATTAGGATGTCTGTCCACAAACGGCTGATCACAATTCATTTCTGCTTATCTGTGATAAGCAGGCGACAGGAGGGAGAAGGATAAGAGTTTGGTACAACGAGTTGGGCAGGTTTTGATGGAAGTTTATCAGGTCTGTTTAAATGATTAAACCAGAGAGAACACGGTAAACAGTTATGCTGTACAACTTGTTAGCACTGGACTGGAGAGTAAATTAACTTTTAAATTGCCAGTAAAAAATCAGTGCCTCAAAACTCAGCCCAACGTTAGCAGTAAGAGGTGAAATGCACACCACTATTATTAGCACAGCAAAACTCTCCTCTGATACCTAACATTGAAGTTCTTACAACCTAGTAAGACAGTTATATTGTAGTCTAATTAACTGAAATACAAAACTCTTAAAAAGTAGTTCACAGGGCTCATCAAAGAAATAAATAGCTGTTTCCAGTTTTGGTAGGAACCCTACAAAATGACCAAGGTAGTCATCCTGTGAAAAACGCACGGAAGCTCTAACCGACTTTCTTACCAGGACAGGGAGCCAGCCTGAAGGAGCTCCCAACGGACACACTGTCCCACACGGGACAATGTGAACACAAAGAAGTAATGACTGCAATGGACTGAAACACAGCCAGTGTATTTTCTTTCTTTTTTAAAAAATAAAGCAGTGCCTGCCTGGCAGGTGTCAGATCCTGGGTTCAGTACCTACAACAAACAAACAAACAAACAAACAAAGAAACCCCCCCAAAACAAAAATGAAATACTCAACATTCACTTAAGGACATGGGCAGACCATCAACTAATTAAAATAATGATAAGCAGTCTTTCCCAGAAGGACTGTACTTTCGGATAACTAAGTTTTCAAGGACAGGTTTTTCTTTTCAGAAGAAACACACTGAATTACATGGAGAAACAGTAACAGAAACAGTAAAATTCCACTGTAAATCTAGGTAACATTCTCAGTGAATACATTTGAGTGAAGGAGTCAGTGGAAAACTTCAGAACTAGACAGAGTCCAGACTGACAACAATGTAACATCAACCCAAGTGGACAACAGTGCCAGCCCACAGAAAATATACATCATCTTTTTTGGGGAGGGGGGCGGGAAGACAGGGTCTTGCTATGCAGTTTGAGCTGGCCTTGAGCTCATTTTGTAGCCCAGGCTGGTCTCAGACTTGCAATGATCCTCCTGCTTCAGCCTCTCAGGTGCTGGATTGCAGGTATGCACAGCCATGCCCGGTCTCACTGCACCATCTGTGGACAGTTCATGTCTGCCTCAAAGTGTATCTGAATGCAACCGAACCCTTAGGATCTAGAGGCAAATTTAGATGAACACAACCACAGGAATGCAAAGATATAATTTTTCTACACAACAAATGACTCAGCTGCTTCAATAAATAAATGGTGCAAATTGAAAAACCAAAAGGAGGCATCGATCATTATACATTAACAGAATGATGAGTCTAATCAATCAAATTCAGTTTATGGACTTTGTTTAGAAACTGATTTAAAACTACGTAACCATAAAGTGTCATTTTTGTTAAAACAGGAAATCCGAAAATAAGGCATCTTGGATAGAGTTAGGTTTATAAAAGGCATTATGATGTCACACTGTCTTATGGCTCACAGGCGAGGGATACACACTGACATCAAACCAGGTGTGGGAGGAAGGGAGGAGGCAAGGATGAGAGCAAGCAGGAACTGCGGTTCAGATCTAAAATGTCCCCCAAAGCCGCGCGTGTGCGGAAGGTGACTGATCCTGAGGAGTTTCCTCCGCTGGCCTTCCCACTGCCTTAGAACTGGCTGACTCCAGACTGAACCCCCTGGAAACCGTGAGCCAAATATGAACCCCTCCTCCTCCTCCACGCTGTGTGTGTCAGGCACTGCGCCTCCAGTCAGGGACGGCTGAGGTGGTTATAAGGAGAAAGTGCACACTGTGCCGGCCTGAGGTTGTATGCACAGTTCCTACAACGAAGGCTGAGGGGCCAGAAGGAAGTGAGGTGTGTTTATTACCCCATGGTGTTTATTCTCCATGCTTCTCCTCCCTTCCCACCTGGCTGAGGTTTCCACTTTGGCTAGCTCATGTGCAAGTTTTAACTTCAAACTGCATCTCAGATGTCTTACTTAAACCATGACTAGCAATGTGTATTTTCTACTACGAAGTCACAGGTAGAGCTAACTGGCTTATGGACCGTAATAACCATTGGTTTCCATGGAAAAGGAAATACTGACATTAAAAAAACACAAAAGTAACTGGAAAGAAGACCAAAGTTCCAACCGATCCATTACATGTTTACACAGCAACAGTGGACAAAGAATTAGATGTGCATGGCAATATGGACGATCAGCATAGAAAGGAGGAAATGGAATGCTGGCAGGCACCCATGCACTGACTCATGCTTCGTCTAAACAGGTCTGAACTTGGGGGAAGTGTCAAGCCAAAGAGATGGGAACCAGAATGAGGCGTGCTGCCGGGAGGAAAGCAGGCTGGTTCATGCCACCTGTCATCCTGGCAACTTGCTTGCCCACCAGCCCAACAACCCTGCTGGCGCTGGGACAGAAAGAGGCACAGCACTCCCTGAGCCGGCAGACAACTCTGGTGCCCAACAACAGGAGGTACCCTACTGCTCCGGGAGGCTCTGTGCTGGTGCAGAAGAGGACCTGGTTTTGTTTCTTCAGTTTGTTTTTAGGTTTTTTGCACTGACAGACTAGCCAATCACAAATGGCTACGTAGTCTGGTAGTAATTCCAGGACAACGCACTGTGAATTATCAAAGTAGGTGGGCTATGGAGTGAGCACAGAGGTGGAACTCACGGGGCTCTGCTGACCAAACGAAGTGAGTGAGCCTCTCGCATCCACACTCCACGTCCAGGTGGCTTCCGCTGCCTTCCAGGACACAGGTCAGGTGCAGCAGAGATGTACCAAGTATGGGACTTGGCTGTTATTTCAGCAACACTCAACTCTGGTGTGTTGAATTAAATAGATATAAGACCACTGGGTACTTCAGCCATGTTTGACTTGTGAATGTAAAGATTCATAATTTACTCTATTTTAAACTATAGGGCAATTTTATATTCAATTTTGCATACAGGTTGGATTTTTTCCCCCCTTGAAACAGGGTCTCAATATGCAGTTCAGGCTGGCCTTGAACTCATCAGGTAGTCTAGACTGGCCTCAACTCACGTGATCCTCTGGCCTCAGTCTCCTAAGTGCTGGGTTACAGGAGTGTGCCACCATGGCTGCCTACAAGTTGGATTTAAGGAGTGAAATATGTTCAAAACCTATGGAAAAATCAGCTGATTAAAATGCTTCCCACATTCATCATTCTTGTTTTATCAAGGCAATCTTTCCTTTTTATTTTTATCTAAGAATATAAATTTTATTACATTGTACATACCCTTTCAATAACATGAACAAAATATTCTGTTGGGTGCAGATGTATTCAACAGTAGGAGTTCTGGTACCAATTTGTCTTCTGAGGATATTGTTGAAAATTTGAGCCACGTCTTTTTTGCCCTATTAGGAATACAATCATTAAAATATTTACCTGACTAAACAGAGAATGCCCATCTACCCTCCCAAATGACCTGAAGAAAACCATTTTATATTTATAGTTTTTTTTTTTTTTTTTGGTCTTTTTTGGACCAGAGCTTGCTATGCAGTTCAGACTGGCCTTGAGCTCACTCTGTAGCCCAGGCTGATCTGGAACTTGCAATGATCCTCCTGCCTCAAACTCCCAAGTACTGGGATTATAGACGTGTGCCACCACGGCCAGCTTATATTTATAGTTATGACTAAATATCTAATTTTAAAATCTCCATAGACATTAAATTTTCTTATTTTAATCTTTATAATTCCAAATTCTAAACTGTTAATAGTATACTATTTTTACCATGAACAATGTTGACACAGTGAAATCTCACTACATCCCACGTGTAATTTCCATCGTTTCTTACACACAGAATCACTGAGTCAAATATGGAAAATAAAATGTTGCTATTTATTAACAATCTACAGGGCTCTAGATCTCACTCAAGTATAAAAAGTTTCAGATGGAATATTTGTGCTATAAACAATACAGTTTTCTTTATAGTTATGGAAAATGGGGAAATAATATTTTAGCAGTATAACAAAATGAAAGAACTGTAGACTCAAGGAGTTTTTTTTTTTGTTCCAGGGATCAAACTCATGATCTTGAGCTGGCCAGGTAGGTGGCTGTGCCACTGAACTACATCCCCAGGCCAAGAAGCTGAACTCAGCTTTGATGGCAAGTAGATGTTTCAAACAGATTAATAATGAAGGACTGAGTAGCACATGGTACAGCAGTTCAGAGAGCAGAACCTTGTACAAAATAAATGGACATTACCACCATCTGAGAATCTCACAAAACTACTCAAGAAATTAATAAATGGAGAGCTGGATCCAAGAGGTGTTTCAGAATGGCCCGTGACCCAAGGCTGAGAAGTTCTCAGACAGTAGTGGAATGCTAGCTTTCCAGCCTCCTTCCCTTAATGCAGAGAGCACCTCGCGGCCTGTGCCTGCTCAGGGGCAGCAATGGCAACCCTTACACGCCAGTCCTGACCAGTCCTAATGGTGCACACACACTCTGTATCAACTGGTGTCTCTAAAGTCTCAAATGAATATTTAATTCAGTGTCCAGTTAACAGAGTGAGATGGGGTGGGGGGACGACAAAGGAGAAAGAGCTACATGTTCCAGTTTATCACCAACTTTAAAGAGGAAATAAAAAGTTTTGTTGGAATTCAATACACTGTGAAAAATACTATACGAGAGCAGCTATATGAATCGAAACAGTTCTATCTGCTCTATACCAGAAAATATATTTATTTTCTTCTATTATCACTGTTATCCAAGTAGTCTAATAATCACACCTTCTCATCCTTCTCTGAAGTTATGTTTGCTTTCTGTCATTTTTCCCCCTAGAACATTTACCTGGACAGCCAATCAAGTGAAAGCGGAAACTGCCTGTGACTATACCAGCAGGCTTCATTACCTTATGTTCTTCTCAACTAGTTTATTCTGACTAGTATGGAGGAGCATTATTTGCACTATTAAATTCATTAATATTTAACATGGTACCATCTAGCTGCATAAGCGTGAGTAACAATCTCAATACCCACAGGGCTGGGCAGAAGGTGGGAGCACATACAGCAAGCTGAGCGGCACTAGGACACTGGGTAGCTGCTGTGTTCCAGCTAAAGGACCAAGCAGTACTGCAGGCCCAACACTGCCAGATGAATTTTCCAAGAGATGCTAAGAAACTGAGCTGTGAGTAAAATCTGCCCCTTAAATACAGTACTAATTTAAAAATTTAAAATCAGCACAAAGTAAATAAACCACATACGATCTCTGCTACAATGAACTTTCCAAAAGGTCTTTTCCATCTTTAAAACTATAGTTTTCTTGAGATTGTTCATTCTTTGAGAGCTAAGCTCTAATGAATTATGTAAGCCACTATACTGCTTTATAAAGTAGCTATTTACGCTTCACAACCTCAATAAAAGGCTTGTCCAATACCAAGAAACTGCACATACAATGTGGCAGAGGCCCGAGACACCCTGGGTCCCGCCCTGGCTCTGCTAATGAGGCAGGGCACGCAGGCATGCTCACAGGTCAAGAACCCCCTGGGCTGAGAGCCCTACAGGGATCTTAAGATTCAAAAGAGAACATACAGGGAAGGACTATGAGTGGGTACTGTTTTAGAAAATTAATAATTGATATCTTACCTCAAAGTCAATGAGCTGTAAATCAGCTACCAGGGTGCTAAGGAGCCCACTATTATATAGTTCTTGAGCTAGCTGGGCCACTGCTTCTGTCTGTGGCTCTTTCTCATTTGTGCCATACAGAATTTCTTTCATGGCAACCAGGTTTTTGGAAACTTCTTCTGTAGCCTGGTTTTTGGGGGAGAGATTGGGAAAGAAAAGAAACACAATCCATTTTAAAGCAGAATGAACATGGACATTAACAGTACTACAACTACATTCAATATGTTCTAGAAAAATTAAGCATATTATATAGAACAGAAGACAAAAACTACAGAATAAAAATAAAATACAATGTATGAGATTACAAATTACAATAGAGGGGATTGACAGATTACATGCTGCAGAAGAAAACGTTGACAAACAAACCAATAAAAACTGCAAAATAAAACACGGGCTGGGGGAGTAGAGCTATGAGGTGACTTATGTAACTGCAATCCCCAAAGCAGGCAGGTGGGCAGACAAAATATTCCAAAACACAATCACTGAAAACAATGTCTAACTTTAACAAAAACTGTAGTACTGCTAAAAAGTTGAAAAATCCCAAGTGCAAGAAAAAACGCTACACCAAAGTAACGAACAGTCAAACTGCTGCAATTCAGTGATAAAGTCTCACGCACAGCCACGGGGATAAAACATGGGACCAAGAACGACAACAGATTTCTTGACAGAAATGATGCAAGTCACGAAGATAGTAGAAAAAGACTGTTACACTACTGAAAAAACATGCAATCAAATAAACTGTCATCTTAGAACTTTATACTCCGTGAAAACACCTTTCAAAAGCAAGTAAATTTTTTTTTTTTTTTTTTACTGGTACGGGGATCAAACTCACGACTCGTGCTTGCAAGGCAGGCGCTTATGTCACTGAGCTAAATCCCCAGCCCCCAAAGCAAATAATATTTGAGATATACACAATATGTAAGATTTTATCACCAGTAGACTTAGACCATGCAGGGGGTAAGTCTTCTGTGTAGACTTGTACACAAACGAAAAGAATGGGATGGTAATGGGAGTAAACAGAAAATACTTTCCCCTATTACTGAAAAAGTCTTTAAAAGTGAATTGGCAGTTTAAAAAGGCAGGAAAAGTCTATTTAGAATGAAGCACTTACAACCTGAAATACACCTGGAGATAAATTAGCACAGATTCACAGGCTGGCACGCAGCAGTGCTTACAAGAATGAATGGTACACTGTTTCACAACCATCTCGCCTTCTTACCAAACGATCACATTACTTCATCTTGAGTATCTCCAGCATCCAGTAATGCAGAGTTGCCAGATTTCAGATCAGATGGCTGCTGACCAGTTTTATAAGGAGACAAACATTGCCTCACCAGTGCATGCTGGCTCTGGGTTTGCTCTGCAGTATTTTCATTTCTCTTCTACACACAGGCTCTAATTTGAAGCAGCCTGCCTATCTTTCCTGAATTATCACCTTTTCCAGAAAACCTTCTCTGAGTTTCTTTAATTACTATTCTAAGAAAGGCAGGTCTAATGTTCCAGTCCTATTTGGAGTGGATGATACTGAAGTCCCCAGGCCACCACTTGCCTATTACAAATGTTAATGTAGCCCAAAAAGTACCTTCAAGAATTCCTGCAATTCTGTCTTCTAACAGACTCAGGAAGTCTGGAGTAAACCAAATCCTCCAAATGCCTTAGACTGGAACGCATGGCTCTTCTCATGTGTAACGCGTCGTCAGTCTGCCATTCGAGGCCGTGGAGGTGTTTCTGTACTCTGAAGGATGTCCAGTATAGCAGACATGGCTCTACCATCAGAGCTGTCTGCTAGGTGTGCCTCCACTGCCTGCCTTAAGCACTGACCAAGCACTTGTCCATGCTGACAAGGACAGAATGACAATCCAGGCTACTGCCATGGCTTTGAATGGTAGTGCTCTTTTCAATAATGATCTACTAATAATGTTTGGGAATGGCTGCTCGATCACTTAATATATGTACCTTCTTCCAAAACATTCAAAGAACTTTCTGTTAACTACACTGATTTAAAAAAAACACTATTCCTAGTTGGGTATGCTGGAGCACACCTATAATTCTAGCACTTGGGGGGAGGCTCAGGCAGAACTGCTGTAAGTTCGAGGCCAGCCTAGGCTACATAGTTAGTTCAAGGCCAGCCTTAACTATACATAGCGAGACTCTGTCTCAAAAATCCAAAAATAAAAACAAAACACACTGTTTCTTCTGTATTTCCTGACCATAAGAAAATGTAATAAATGTAATGTATTTTGTATGGCTTTTATCTAAGCCTGTGCTGACTTCTATGACTTCTGAACATCTACAAATCCTCACTGTGGTGCCCTCTTCGGTATCAGTGCTAAGTGGGTGCTTCCTCTCCACCACGCTGCTGCATTCAGAGGTCTCTACCACTCAGGAAACTCCTGACAACAGCTCATCAGCCTAGAGCAACTTGTAAGCAACACAAACTACAATTTTTCTGGGTCAAGAGAAAATCATTTAGCAATACTGTTCTTTCATAACCTCCTCACACAGGTTATTTTCTCCATTCCATTTCATTCAACTTTACTTTTACAAGATTCTCTCTGAGACGGAAGAACGTGACATTCAACAGGTTCCTCTGCACGGCGTCTGCTGGGTTTACAGCAGCGGCCTTCCTCTCCTGTGCTTTTCCGATTAAAAGCTCCTTGTGACTCTTCAGGTTCTAGTTTTGTTTGTTTGTTTTTGGTACTGGGGATGGAACTCATGACCTTGCACTTGCCAGGCAGGTGCTTACACCATTGAGCTAAATCCCCAGTCAGTTAATATTTTTCTTTCAATTCATTATGTGACTTTAAATTTGAATTTAGACCACTCCCCACACTCTCCTCTGGCAACATATGGTTCAGAAAGAAGGGAGATATGTGGCAGCTGAAGGACACAGGTTTCTTTTTGAGGCCATGAATGTTCTAAAATTGACTGGTTATGGTGATACATATTTATGAATAAGTTAAAAGCCATGGAATTGTACATGTTAAAAGGTGAGCTATGACCCAGCTAATCCTCTTCTTGGTGTCTTTCTCAAAGAATTAAAAGCATCATACCAGTGATATAGCACATCTATGTTTACAGCAGCACAGTCTGTAATAGCTCAGTCTCAGAAACAGCCCAAGTGCCCACGAACTGATGAATGGCTAAAGATGTGGTTTTTATACAAGGGAGTATTACTCTGCCATGTAGACAGTTTGTATTAAATGGTGCCAGGGACATAGCTCAGCGGCACAAGCACCTGCCTATAAGCACAAGGTCCTGCGTTTGAGTCTCCATACCAAAAAAAAATTACACACACACACACACACACACACACACACACACACACACACACGTATGGCTAATCCAGGTAAATGGGTGCACCTTGAGGTCACATTCTTAATGAAGTGAAATAAATCAGACATACACGTGTGCATACTGCATCATTTCCTTGCTGTGAGAAACCAACAGTGTACATAAGGACCAGAATGTGTAATAGGTTTTGGGAAGTGGAAAGAAAATGAATGTTCAAATGGGAAGGGGAACTAGAGGTGGGGAGGATGAGAGCAAGGAAGGAAAAGAAAAAAAAAAGATGAGAATAAAGGAAACAATGGAAACAACGCTTTTATAAATAGGAAGAGGGGTTGGAAGGAGGATGGGGGATGGTAAGAAGAATCAGGCTGTATCACATACAGGAACAAACTCCCTATAATGAATATGATCACTGTCTACCTAAAATGCAGCAATACATTTAAATAATTTAAAAAATAGGTGAACTATATGGTATGTGAGTTATATCTCAATAAAGCTGATTACAACAGCGATGGGGGAGGTAGGGACGTATTAATTACACTCCAGAGTGGAATGGCCCTTGGATTCTGCGCCATTCCTTTGGAAGATGCCTCCTACAGTACAGTGCAAAGGCCCACGGAATTACACTCCCCGCCAGGACGCTTGCTGCTTCTGCAGCCTGTGCCCGTCGTCTCTTCTGGACCTCACTCTAACAGTTCACCATCATACAGACAGCTCCCCCTCCTGACTGGTTTTCCCATCAGTGCAGAAACACACCCCGAGCCCAGGAAGGCTCCGTGTGGAAGCTGTGAGCACCCTGCCGGCTCCTGCCCATCTCACCACAGCCCGCATCTCCTTCCTCATTTGGTCCTCAGCCCCGCTCTGCCACTGGCAGGTCGCTGAATGCAATTTTCTAGGTGCATTACACGGGAGCTCTGGGCCGCGTTTAGCATTGATTGCACCCTCCTTTAAGACCGTTCGTCGCGTGTCCTGTGACTCACCACCATCCTAATTCTCCTTCCCAGCTCTCTGCTTTCTCCTCCGCGGTCTCTGGTTCTTGTTCTCCTGGGATATTAAGCATTCCTCAAGGCAGGGTGCCAGGCTTACTGTCCTCATTCTGTGGTTCCTCTTTAAATGATCTCACCCACACCCACTGCTTTAATTAACTCCCAAATGCAGACATCTCACAGATGTCTATCTCAAATCCAGTTCTCTACTCCCTGATCTTACCAGCACATTCAAGGGTCTACTCAAAACATCTCCCCTTGGATGATGTCTCGTGGGACCCCAAATGCAATCCATGGAATCAACTCACGATCCTGTCCCAGTGTCTAGTTCTTCTCCTGTTCCCTAACTCACGTAATATCAACACTACTGATTCCTCTGTACTTGTCAGAAACTCAGGGTCACCCTCCACTCTTCCCTCTGCTCCAACAGCTAAGTCATCACCAGTTCCCAAAGCCTTCCATGTATGCCTCCCTTACTATCACCGTTCAAGCAAAGTTCCTGTAACTCTTGCCTATGCCACTGGATGGGTGCGGCTACCTGCTGGTTTCCTTCTACCCCACCCCCACTTTTGTTTTGAGACAGGATTTCACTATACAAATTTACGATGGCCTTGAACTCACTCTGTACCCCAGGATGGCCCTGAACTTGCAGTGATCCTCTTGCCTCAGTCTCCTGAGTGCTGGGATTAGAGGAATGTGCCACCCTGCCAGGCTCTACCCCTTTCAATCCCTTAAGATTCTCCACACCACAACTCCAATGATCTTTCCATAACACAACTGATGCTTCGGATACTTCCTCTGTTTAAAATGCTCCGAAGATTACTGTTCTTAGGATGGAGCAAATTTTTTCCTAACATGGCCTATAAACCCTACAAGGTCTGGCCTACCATTTAGCCTTTCCCTACACTGCAGCTCCTCTCCCACTGTCTGTTTTCCAGCACGCTGGCCACACTGCCCTTTCTGCAGAGCTCTTGTAGCTGTTGCTCCTATGCCTGAAAAGCTCTTTGCACTGGCTCCTGGCCGGTTCCACTCTCCTTACACTGTCCAGCTCAGTATCAGTCACTTCCTTGGGGTAATCTTTCTCAGTAAATTCTCCTCTCTTATTACCAGGTACTTTTTCAAATTGTTTCTCACTACATGCAGTTTTCTTTTCTTTTTGATTTCTAAACTAATTACTTTGCGTCTTTGTGTTATATCAGGAGCCCAAGGCTGGCAGGTATTCCATAAATGCCTGACGAATGGCTTAACATCACTACAAATGATCACAGGGATATAAAATCCTGATTAAAATGGATGGGGGGGCGGGGATATAGCTCAGAGGTGTTATTGTACCATAAAGGCAAGGGATTCCTTAAAGTGTAGTGCACATACAGGGAACTGAAGGAAGACAACCCTGTAATATCATAGCAGGAAAACTAAGGGACGAGTTCTTGGTGGAATAGAAAGACACTGGTTCGATCAAGCAGGGAGCTAACACTTAATTCTAGCTTAAAAAACAAAAGAACAGGGCGCAGCCTACCTGGCTAACTCCTAGGAACATCACATGCAGAAAAGAGATTGACCCAACATGGGTGGACTCCCAGCTCCTAACCTTCCCAGACAAGATCAAGCGAAGCAAGGTAAGATTCATAAGTACACTGATGTCTTAACTATTGAAAAGGAAAAGGAGAAGATACCAGAATTAGGACTTAAAAGCTGTCTAGTACTGCAGAACAGACTCTCCTCTAAGAATGAGCAAAACCCCCCAAATCACCTGAAATAGAATAAATAATAAGTGCTGTTCAAAGGAAGGGGCCAATGAGCAAGTTACAGCCAATGTTTCTCTGACAGAATTACAGTGATGAGTGACAAAGAGTTATTGTGGCTGATCAATTCAATGATGCTGGTCACTTAATGACCAAGTGCATGCCCAGTGCCAAGTGTGGACATCTCCCCAAGCTGGGCTGAACCCAAACCACCTTTACATCTGGTACTCAACTGAAGAAAGAGCAGTCTCTTTCAGTAATGGAGGAAAAATATTTACTGTCTCAGAAACCCTGAGTCACCACACCCCACACTGCACACAGTTCTGTAAGGACCACTGGTTTAATGCAAATGTTAGTGTACATTACAGTGTTCACTATGCTGCTACGAACTGGTTTCCCTTACACTGTTTCTTCTTTTTCACTCCTTCCCGTAAAGATATTGCTCCAATTTAAAGATATTTACTTCTAACAAATAATCAAGTACATAGGTTTAAAATATGTAGATAGGTCTACTATTTTTGAAAAATAGCACCATTAACAACCCCAAATACATAGCTAAATAAATAATGAAATGATTTAACAGAGAACTACTATACTCTGAAGTATGCAATGAGTACGGAGAATGAGACTTTCAAAACTGGGCATTTCCATGACTAGTTACTACCTACACAGGAAAATCAACAGCATGACATGAAAGAAAAACTAAAATTATTTAACCTTATTATTTAGTAGCAGTCTGATAAATGAGATTTGCTCATATTTCAATTTATGACTTTTACCTGCATGTGTATTTCAGTGATTTGTGTGGTTTCTGCTCCCCATTACATGAACAATTACCAGATGACTAGACAAAATAAATAAATAAAGGAAATGTTCAAATAACATTAAAAGATACTAGAAAAATTTTAAGATGTATTTCACAAGAAAAGGCAATTCAGCACACACTTCCTGCTTCACAGTATCACACACAGAACAAACTTGGTCGTTCTTGTTTAGATCTGACTGGGTTTCTTCCCTAGAGTTCCGGGTGGTGACTACGCCCAGCCCCCATCTGCATTTCGCCAGTATGTGCTTGCTCTACGACCACATCCTTGTTATCTGCACCTCCCTGTGTGTCTCCTGACACCCACTGAGGAAGCTGTTCACAGCACAGATCCACTAAACACTGTCCCCTTTCAAGCTGCTGAAGTCACCGTGTCACCCAATCCACTGGTCTCTCAATAACCACATTACCTGTCCTGCTCACACGCACGTTCAGTGCTGCCTCTGCCAGACACTCAGTCTCCTGCTCCTTCACGTGGTCTTGGATACATTTTACTAAACACGTCTCTACCATGGCTCCCAGAATTCTGCAGGAAAAGCGATGGAATCTGTACATTCTTGGTTCACTAGTAATTTATATTGTCCCATTACATTTGATTCAGCTTAGAAACATTCAACTGAGTTGATTTCCAGCCAATTCCTAGGAGCACATATTTCAAAATGGTTCCACTGTTGTCCATAAAAGCTTCTGTGTCTCTCTACTCCTTCTCCAACTAAAACATTCAATTCTGTGGTTCCATCTTGATGGTATTTCTGCCATCCTTCAGCTCAACCCTGGCAACACACTTAGAATCACTTTTAAAAAAGTATCCAGCACCTCAAGACACTCATTAAAAAATACAAGCCGTAATTATCACAGTGGAGGTCTCACCTAAGTGATCCAAGTGAACATCACAAATAAGAGTACATGGGGCGCATCGTCACTTCTGGGGTGCTTTTGCCCAATATGCTGAACCCGAGAAGGCTGAAGCAGGAGGATTGAGAGCTCAAGGCCAATCTGGACCACACAGAAGGCCCTGTCTCAAAAAGTGGAGACACAATAAACCTGCAATGTATCAGAAGAAACATCAGCCAAACTCCAAATCAAATAAAAATTTTAAGGGCCTGGATCACAGAAGTTTAAGACTCAGGAACTGCTCCAGATTAAAGGAGGGCAAGGAGGGTACAACCAAATGCAACGTGAGATCCTGAAGTGGACACTGGTCTAGAAAAGGGTCACCATAGGACAACAGATAAAATCTGGAAAATGTTTGTACAGTAAGTCACAGGTCCGTATCAATTACTCTCCTGATTCTGAACAGTGTACTGCGGTTGTGTAAGATGTCAGCATTTGGGGAAGCTGCAACCATTCTGTAAGGCTGACGAGTTCATCCATCCTCTTACTCTGCTCCTTCTCTGCAGGTAAGGCTCTGCACGGTGTGCTGGAGGAAGGTGGCAAGGTCACCTGACTGAAGGTCAAGGCGAATGACCTTTACCCAAGTCCCCCGTGCTGTTTTGCTAGTTGTGTGGCCTCACAAACATTGCTGGTCTTCCTGAATTATAACTGCAGGGGCTGGGGCAGCTGACTTCCGAGATCTTTCTGTTTCTTAAGACTCCAAATTCCACATTAAGGGTCTTCAGTTCTTTTGCCCTGTCATCTATGTCTCTGCTCTCGCTCTAAACACCTGCTCTGCGCCAGCAAAAGCGCCCAGGCCCGAGCCCCTCTCTCTCCAGGGGCCCGTCCTTTGACGCCTAAAGCAGCTGGGCGGCTCCTGCAGCAGCAGCCTGGCAGCACTCTGCCTTCTCACACAGACCTCTGCCTTCCGCACACAGCCCGGAGGCCTGGCAGGGCTCACCTGCACCCTTCCTAACACGCCGCCCTCATGCTGCCGTCTGAGATGGCGGTTTACACATGCCGCCCGTGATGTCGTTAACCCTGACAGCTGGACACAGACACAGAGACACTGCTCCTGTGCGGGGCGGGAAGCCTCCGATCAGGCCTCACCTGCAGCAGCCAAGTGTTTCAGTTCAACACGGTGAGGAGATGGAGGAGAAGCCTGCTCCTGGGCTGGAGAGCTCGGCAGCTTCCGCTCAGCTGCTCTCAGCAGGTTACCCCTCAGGACGCCCCAGCTGAGCACTGCCACGGGAACACAGCCTGAGGCTTGCCAGTGTCTCACAATCAAGAGTCTGAGCTGAGAAGTGCAGTCCCTCAGTCCCTAGGGGGCTGGTCACGTGAGCCCTAAATCGGAAAGGGCCCCTGGCTTCCAGTCAACCAAGTAACAGGAACCTCATTTTCACTTATCTTCAGGAAATATTTGTAAATTAAAATCTTTAAGCTATAGGTTCAACTTAAGTGTCAAGCCAATATCAACATTCAGATCTAACACTCACCTCACTAACAAGTGTTAAAACTAAGCTTCCTTCTCACCCGGACAAGGGGACAGGTGACTCCTTCCAGGCTTTCCTCAGGGTAATGTGCACCATAACCTCTCCAAGTCACACTAAGCCACGAGACTTTCTGCAGCCTGCTTTCCTCTTAAAAAATAAAGTGGCGTGGTGGTGTACAGCTGTAATCCTAGCACTCTGGGAGGCTGAGGCAGGAGGATCACAAGTTTGAGCTCAGCCTGGGCAGCTTAGTAACTTAGCTGTGGGGCAGCTCAGTGTGCAGACCCTGGGTTAAATCACCGGTGCTATAAAAAATTAAAAATACAAACATGTACTAATAAAAATAAAAGCTTTAAAAAAATATGATGCACACCTGTAGTCCCAGCTACATAGAAAGTGGAGGCAGCAGGATTGCTTGAGCCCAGGAAGTCAAGGACAGCCTGGGCAATATACTGAGACCCTAAGTCCAGAAAAAAAGGCAAGGCAAGAAGTTAGCAAGCCAAACACGGGAACAACCAGCCTATTTCAAGACTTCCAAAAACTCAGAAGGTTTCGGATTGAATCTCTTGCCTAAATAATCCAACGCACCCATCACTCTGCTAGTTTCACCACTGAGGCAACCAGTCAGGTGCAATGGTGAGGTGCAGGCATGCACAGGAGAACTGAGAGGCAGCCTCTGCCTCCCGCTAGCGCCCTCTCCTGCAGACCCGACTGCAGCAGACCCAGACTTGCTGCTGTGTGTGTGTGTGTGGGGGGGGCCAGCAGGGGTGCCTGAAGGGACATAAGACTGGGTCTGGCTTCCCCTTTGCCTCCAGCTTTTAAAAGAGTTACAAGACAGGTACAAGGGTATAAACCATGATATTTATAATAGCAAAGAAATAGGAAGGGCCAGGGGTTTAGCTCAGCTGTGAGGTTGTGAGTTTGATCCATGGTACAAAAAAGAAAGAAAGAAAGAAAGAAAGAAAGAAAGAAAGAAAGAAAGAAAGAAAGAAAGAAAGAAGAAAAGACAAGACAAGACAAAGAAAAGACAAAGAAAAGACAAAGAAAGGAAAAGTAAGTTATCTATTTGAACCAATTAAGTCATCCATAAAAACTGAGGTCTACCTGGGCATGACAGATGCTAAGGTGAGATACGGAGGAGCTCGACTCACCTGCTCTCATGTGCCCCACGGCAAGGGCCAGTGTATGAGGACGGGACTCTTAAGGCTTTCTTGGAGCTAAAGGCTGTCTTCCCATGGGGCAGTAAATTAAGGGCAGCATCAGTTTTTGCCTTTATACTCTTGGTACTTTCTGAATATTTTGGATGAACGTGTCTCAAAATATATTACCTTGTTAATATTAAAACTCCTAGCTTACAGGAAACATCTCTCTTACATACTACATACTACACATACTAGTACAGACGAGAAGGTGGGAGAAATAAATTTGCCCTGCTTGCCCCCTAATGATTTCTACTGAATAGGACTTTGGTAAGCCGATGACGGAGTAAGAAGAAATTAGAATCTGAGTCCTCCAAGGTTTTAGGCCCAAGATACACCGGCAGCATTTCTCAAAGAAGTCAGACAGGAAGAGCCCAAGCGTGGAGAAGAGAATGCGAATCTCAAGCTGAACATGTTCAGTATGAAGTGACGCTGCAGGAACTGTGGCATCTGAAGCACTGACAGAGATGTCAGAAGTCGCTCAAGCTAGGTGTGGTGGCGTCCACCTGCAATCCCAGCTACTCAGGAGACTGAGGTGAAAAGACTGTAAATTGGAGCCCAGTCTGGGAAACCTAGTGAGACCCACCTCAAAATAACGAGGGCTGGGGATAGAGTTCAGTGGTAGAGCACTTGTTTCCATACTTAAGACCCTTGATTTAATCCCTAGTATCGCTGGGAAAAAAGGTCATCTCAATCAGGAGAGTTTTAAAACTTTGAGCCCAGTGATATCTTATTCTGTACTCTTGTCCACTACCATTTAAAAAAATAAAAATCTTTTAAAAACCTCTCATGTAGGGTCCCAATACGAGTTAGTGTGACGGCTTGTGTCTGGATGTCTTCCTAAAGCCTCACATGGCCTAGGTGGGGCTTTTCAGAGGTGGCGTGGTCTACAATGTGTGACCTGGGAACGAGGGTGTGTGGTGACCGATCCAGCCCACTGAGTGGCGTGGCACAGCTCTGGTGTGGATTACGGAGGCAGCCCACCGGGTGAGTGCTAACCACCCTAAGGCACACATCCTGGCCGGAACCCAAGAGCAGACAGACGGCTGCTGGCGTCGCTGGTTACTCTATCGCTTTGCTGCCTTCTGCCCACCACGAACCATTTCCTCTCTGCAGTGCCCTCTGCCATGCCACCCCACCTTGGAGCCAGCTGACTATGGACTGGAACCTCCACAAACTGAGCTGTAATAAACCTCCCTCTTTTAACTTTGGTTGTTGAACATTTTTTTCTCAACAACGAGAAAACTAAGCCCAAAAACAGCTAAGGTAGGATAGAGTAAAACTTGAAAAGTAGATGAAGGGGCACCTGATGCCACAGCAGACCCCCCTCATGAGATCCTCTGTCCATCTGTGAATACCAAGTTCAAATGCGAATCACATAACACACACCGACCCCTTTCGCTGTGCCCTAAGTTCTAAACAAAGTAAGAGCTGCTGCTCTAATCGGTCTCACTGGAGGCGCTCAACCAGCTGCTTCAGATAAATGGGTGAACTTCCTGCGGGTCACACAGTTCTGTCACAATCACTCAACTCAGCTGCTACAACAGGACTGCAGTCACAGCCCCCATCCAGGTGACAGGTCTGGCTGCATGGCAAGGCTTGATTTGGAAAAGGAGGCAGTGGGGCGCTTGGGCTGTTGAGCTGGGCTTTGGAAAGTATCTGTGAGTAGAAGATGGGAG
This sequence comes from Dolichotis patagonum, assembly GCA_004027295.1. Lineage (NCBI taxonomy): Eukaryota > Metazoa > Chordata > Mammalia > Rodentia > Caviidae > Dolichotis > Dolichotis patagonum. The sequence continues at coordinate 48,072 of PVJX010003921.1, forward strand.
AAGGCTTTGTGAATCTGGAGCAGGGTGTACATAACCATTAAATTCTCTCTCTGAAATACAATTTCATATCTTATTCCTTCTCAGCCCTAACCTTTGTCTCCAGAATTCCTTTACCAAGTTCATTTTTCTGCAAATATGTTTATCTTTCCAAATACACATTCAATCTTGCCCATCTCTGCCTCTGACACCTTGCTCTACAGAATGTAAAATAGCCCAGTAGTTATGAAGGAGGCTTCGCAGTTTGTCATAAATATGAAACATGTTTACCACAAGACTCAAGATTTGTACTCTTGAACATTTATCTGAGGAACTAAAACCTATGTTCACACAAGAACCTGTGCAGAAATGTGTGTAGAAGCTTTATTTTTAATAGCCAGATCAGAAAACACAAACAGCCCAGAAGTCCTCCAAAGGGTCAATGGTTAAACAGCGTGGTAGATCCACAGAATGGAATGCTACTCGGCAATCAAAAACAATGAACCAATGCAACTGCTAACACAGATCTCATAGGAATAAGGCTGTGTGGGGAAAAAAGGCAATCTCAAAAGCTCACGTACTACACAACTCTTTTCATAATACTTAAAAAAATTCTTTTTTTGTTTTTGTTTTTGGAGACAGGGTCTCCCCATGTAGTGAAGACCAACCCTGAACTCACATAGCTCTAGCTGGCCCTAAACTCATGGCAATCCTGCTTCCTCAGCCTCCTGAGTGCTGGGATTACAGATGGGCACTACCACATGCCAAGCTATAACAATCTTGAAACAATAAAATTTATAGGTTTTGCAGAACAGATCAGTGGTCAATGGCAGAAGTTAGGGGTTGGGGGAGAGACAGGTTGGCAACCCTAGGGTAGGAGGACAAAGGGTGTGGTGACAGATTGTAACAATGCCAACTTCCTGGTTTTGATACTGTGCATAATTATGTAAGATGTAGCCACTGGAGGAAAGTGATAGAGGGACACAGGAGATATCTATTTTTGCAACTTCTTGTGAATAATTTCAGAATAAACATTTAAAGCAAAGTAAAACAACAACAAAAGACTTCTTTTGCTCCCTCAATATATATTTAGGGTGTATATAAATCTAAGATTTACATCTTTAGCCTTACCTTCCAGGGATAAATACCCTTGAAGTCACAATGAAATTGTTTCTGGCTTTGTCTTAATATTTTTCTTTTTCTTGGTGTGCGTGTTTGTTTTTAAACCCACTCTTTACAAAAAATTATTTTAAATGAGAATCTCCTAATATACACCAGGCTACATTTGCTGCCTTAAATATCAATTCAATTTCAAAAAGGGATTAAATGACTTCATTAAATAAAACTATGTAAGTATATGAAGGCAAAGATGTGAAAATGCAAATTAAAAGTAAACTGACAAATACTGCTAGTGCCGCATATTTGATGATGAGAAAAGGTCTCTTATCACATTAATTCCTGTGCTAAACGCATTTGAATATCCCAGCCTCCCTCCACTCTTTTACTAAGGAAAACCTCTGCCTATTCTAAGCTGGAAGATCATGAACTAAGAAAGATCTATTAGTAACCTTGTAGTGTCAGAGGTTACCTTCCACAGGTTTAGTGGTCACGAGTCACTGCTGGGTGGGCTCACCAGGAACAGCCGCCCCTGCCCCCTTCTTACATGTCAGCGGACCTTTTCCTCCCAGAGTGAACAGCCATTCACCTCTGTGAACACTGGCATTCATGGAGGGAGCCAAGCCTGCGCTGAGCAAGGCAGCCACACCTTCCTTACACAGCATGCGGGGGCAGAGTGTAAACACCGCATCTGTTTGCTGTTAGCAGGGAGAGAATTAAGTCCCATCTCACCCGTCTGCTAGTTACCTAAAAATAAATATGGTAAGATTAACCATTTTAAAAAACGTATAAGGGAATCAGTTTTGTCCAATTTCTTTACCTCCTCCTCCTCTTTTTTTTTTCCTGAAACAGTCTCATTCTATAATTAGTCTCACTCTGTAATTATTCACTATGTAGCCCAGGCTGGCCTCTAACTCACAGCGACCCTCCTGCCTCAGCCTCCCAAGTCTGGGATTACAGGCATGTGCCACACACCTGGGTGCAAAAATTTCTTCAAAAAGCTGTGGTAGAATTCCCAGGGGACTAATGTATTTGTATCATACACAGTTCTCTTACGGCAACTATGCACCATATAAAATAAGCAAAAAAAAAAAAAAACCAAAAAGCAGTACATTAAATAAAGAAATAAACACTCAAATGCTGTACTCATCGTTTTGTTCACAAGAAATGAATGTGAAGTGCCCGTGGCTATAAAAATGAATAAAGCAGAAACAGGCACGGCTGGGTGTGAATTTCATCCCAGACTCCTGATGAGTCACCGAGGAAATGAGTTTTCTTCATCTGTACCATGGGAACAGTAACAGGAAGCTGCTGAACCTCAGAAGAGACGCAGGCTTCTCTGTGAAGCACCTTGCGAAGTGAGGATGTGGCAACGACACAACGCTGGATCCCCCTACGGCCCCTCACCAAGCGGTCACCTGCACATCTCCAGAGAGGAGAGGCACCCGAGGACGCCAACTGCCTGTTATTGCCCTGAATACCAAGACCAGACTGGACTCCTGTTGCACTCACAGGTCTGAATTTTATCTCCACTACAATCTGAAATAGGTCTAACCCTTGCCTTAAAGGGAATGGCCCTTTAGAAACATTTTATCAGGCACTCTGCTCAAATCTTATTTTTCCTTAAGGACACCTTTCACCTCCAGTTCATCCAACGACTCCTCTAGCAGTTTCCAGGTTCCAGCCCTGCCTGGTCACACTTCTGCCAACACACACCCCCGTTCGTCTAGATCCTCAAGTGTGGACTTGCTCACATGGAGCAGGATTTCAACAACATATTTCTATTAACGTAACCCAGCCTGCCTTTCAACAGCTTTTTCGCATATTTCATCACTTCATGTATTCTCGAGGCAGACACACGGCTTCTAAGCCCTATCGGTACCACTCGTACTTGGACAATCTTACTCTAATCACAGCTCACAGCTGACAGATGACAAATACACGTTTAAGTGTACGTGTTGCCGAGTTCTGACTTACGTACACATCATGGAAACACAGCGGGCGAACGCACCCTCACCGTCACGTCTCCCTGAGGTTCTCCTCTCCTCTTCCTCACATACCCACACACCTGACCCTCACAGCTCCCCACCAGTCCAGAGCAACCCCTGACCTGCACTTTGTCATCAGGACTAAATTCCTTTTCTACAGTTTTAAATAAACACAACCATACATCATCTACGCTTTAGCCTGGGTTCTTTCACTCAACACAGCTGTTGCGAAATTCACTCATGTTGTTACGAATACCAACAGTTCATTTTTTTAATCACTGATTTTCTGTTACATGGATGTACCACAACTGTTCCATCCACGTACCTGGCTATTTACTGTTTTTGGTTATTACAATAAAGCCATTATGAACATTCACAGATAAGTCTTTGTGTGCACATGTATTTCTTCTCTTGGGTAAACACCCAGGGGCGGCCTGGCTAGATCACATGGCTTACATTTAGCTTATTAAGAAACTGTCAGACCGTTTTCCAAAGTAGTTGTATCATATATTTTCACTAGCAGCTCTAGATATTTTTGATTTTCGACAAAACATTTTAGCCTTTATTTTCTATTTGTAATCATTCTAATATCCATGTGTTGGTCTCACTATGATGTTACTCTGTAAATCCCTGCTGCATATCTATTTTGGTGAAGTGTAAATTCAAATCTCTCAGCATTTTAACCTTGTTTATTATTATTATTTTGTCTTCTTTCCTATTTTTTACATTGTTTGCTTATTGCTAAGTTTTCAGAGTTCTTTATATTTTTCAGGAATGCAATCTTTTATCAGGTAAATGCTTTAAAAGATTTTCTCCTAGTCTGTGGCTTGGCTTTCCATTCGTTTAGTGCCTTCTGAACAGGAGGCAGTTTTAGTTTTGTTGAGCTCCAGCTGATAATATTTTTTAAAAAATATACTGTGCTTTGGTGTCATATCTTTGCCTAAACTAAGGTCACAAAGATTTTCTCATTTTCTTCTAGAAACTTTGTGATGTTTGGCTATGTGATTTGTTCTGAGTTAATTTTTATATTTGGTATGAGGTGTGAACCTAACTTCTTTGCTTTGTCTATCTGCCTAATGAACTGTCAGCATCAACTGTTTAAGTCTCCATTCTCTGAAGAACTGCATTTGCACTTTGGTTAGAAACTAATTTTCCATACATGCATGAGCTCTTCTGAATTTCCTATCCCTGCTTCCTTTCTTTCCATCACTGTTCTGATTACTATAGTTTCATACTTTCCTGAAATCACACCATTGCCTAGTCAACATTTAATTTTCTTCACTTCTTTTGATTATTGTGGCTGTTCTGCATTTCCACACAAATTTCTGACCGAGCTTTTCTATTTAAGCCTGCTAGAAGGGCAATGATTCTGCAGATCTTCCACTTCTCCTGTCAGATTTATCCCTAAGTAGTTCATAGTTTTGGTGCTATTCTAAATGGTACTTTAAAACTTCAATCGCAGACTGTTGATTGCTATTGTACAGAAACACAACAGATTTTTGTATACTGAGCTTGTAACCTGCGCCCTTGGTTAAACTCACTAGTAAGCTACTTACCAGTTCAGCTCTTTTTGCAGACTCCTTCAGCTTTTCTGTGCAAATGATTAAGTTATACAAATTAAAAGGTTTTACTTGTTTTCAATCTAGAGTCGAAACAGTAAAAATGGCCATCTTGTGCTTCATCTTGAAAATAAAAGAACCTAGCCTGTTACCACATATACAACAGTAGCTGAACTACTTACATAGACACATAGCTTTTTTCTAGTTGAGGAACTTCTTTTTTTGTTTTTACTGAAGGTATGAGGGTATGTATGTGTTTAATCAGAAATGGAAGCTAGGTACTTTTATTTTTATCTACCAATACACAGTTTGTTAAAATATGAATCATACTGACTGAATATTCAATTAGCCCTATATATTTTACTCTCATATGGTCATGCTGTGTTATCCCACAGTTTGAGTTAATCTGCTAAAGTGTAGTTTGGCTTTTTTTTTTTTTTTGGTACCGGGGACTGAACTCTGTACCGCATGCTTGCAAGGCAGGTCCTTATGCCGATAAGCTAAATCCCCAGTCCCATAATTTTTTTTTTTTTTTTGGAGACAAGTTCTTATGACATTCAGGCTGGCTTTGAGTTCATTATGTAGCCCAAGCTGGCCTTAAACTCTCAGTAGTCCTCCTGTATCAGCCTCCCAAGTGGTGGGATTGTACCACCACACCCTCCCATACTGGGGATTGAACCCTGGGCCTCTGGACTGCACTAAATCCTCAGGCCTTTAAAAAAGTTACTGACTGATGGAGATAGTCTTATTAAACTGCTCAAGCTGGGCTCTAATTTGCGATCCTCCTCAGCCTGTCAGAATGCAGGGACTATAGGTACATGTCACCACACCTAGCTGTTCATTTGTCTTCAAGAGTAATGTTAATCTGTAACGTTTCTGATGGTTTTGGTTTCAAGATAATGCTGACCTATGAACAATGAGTTAAGAACCATTCCTTTCTCTGAACTGGAATAGTTTGCACAGCAATTCTGCTATTTCATCTTCATGTTTGGTAGAAATCTCCAGAAACCCTCAGTCCGAAGTCCCCTCCCTTTATTTTTGGTGTAGTGGTCTGCTCACTTTGGACGCCAGGCAGGACGTGACACAAGGCCCAAGCTGGCCACAAACGCCTCGTCCTCTTGGCTCAGCCTCCACACTGCTGTGATTACAGATGTGCATTACAGCCCTTGGTCCATTTTTTTTTTTTAATCGGTACTGGGGGTCAAGCTCACAACCTCATACTTGCAAGGCAGGCGCTTATGCCGCTGAGCTAAATCCCCAGCCCCAGCCCATTATTTTCTTGATGGTAAGGTTATCGGCTAAATTTTCACTCATTCTGACACAGGGTATCAGGACATCTACTTTTTCTCCAAGTAAGCTTGAGCAATCTGTCTTTCAAGGAGGCTGTCTATTTAATCCAATTGGTCATAGCTGACTTGACACCATTGGCATAAAGTTGTTACAAGACAGCAGTCCTCACTGTCCTTTTAGTATCTGTGGAGCCTGTAGTGATAGCAACCTTCTCATTCTATGTATTAGTAATTTCTTTTATTTTATACATTTTTTTTTGTTTGTTTGGTATTGGGAATTGAACTCAGGACCTTGTACTTGCCAGGCAGGCACTTATACTGCTCAGCTATATCCCTGACCCCTTTCTTAAATTTAAAAGTAAAACAATAAATTGAAACAAAATAATGGGAACGATATTGGATTTCAAAAATGAGACAGTAGGAAATCAGCCATAGTTACTGTAATGCACACTATTTTCCTCTAAATAGATGCACAGACCACCAGACACAGGTGTGCAAAGAAAGCACTAAGCAGTCCCTTCACTTCAGTTGCTAGCATGTCAGAAATTTCAGGAGTGTGACTTCTGATTTCTTTTGTGTCTATGTCTGTGGCCCTGTTCTGGGTGGGCTGGAGGTCTGAGATTGCACCCTGCTCTTCTGTTCTCCAATCTGAGGTTCGCAGTGGGTGGCAGAAGGGTGCAGGGCACTCAACAAGGGTCCTTTGCTGGAGGCGGGGCCTCATGGGGGGAATGGCTTCTTTGCTGGGCCTCAGGGGCAGGTCCACCTGTGGCGAGTTGTTTCTTTCTATGAATTGACCCTTACATTTCTGCAGTTCTGAAACGGCCAACAGACCATAGAAAGATGCCATTTTAGGCTCCGGCTGGAAACCAACTGCTTCAAAAAACTGATGGCCTAGATTTAGGGCCAGTATATTAGTAATTTCTGTCTTCCTCTTTATTAGTATTATCTAGAGTTTATTGATTTGATTTTTCATTTTTCCATTATTTTCTAATTAACTCATTTCTTTTAATAGCTGCTTATTTTTCTTGGTTATGTTTAATCTGCTCTTCTTTTTCTAATTTCTTAAGGTGAAAGCTCAGATCTTTTCTAAAATATTCGTTGCTATAAATTTCCTTAGATAATGCTTTAGTGGCATCCTACTGAATCTCAAATATTTTCATATCTATTCCCCTCAAGCTGCTTTTAACATCTTTGATCCATGAGTTATTTTAGAAGTATGATATTTAGTTTCTAAACAAGTTGGAATTTCCCATGGTTCTTTCTATTACTGACCTTCCCTGTGCTTAAGGTACTAGACTGAATCCAGGGCCTTTGCACTGAGTTGCTCCCCACCCTTTAATTTTTAAATTTTGAGACAGGGTCTAAGTCATTAAGTTGCCTAGTTTGAACTCGCAAACCTCCTGCCTCTGCCCTATAGGTGGTATGTGACATCATGCAAGATTACCATTTTTATTTTTAATTCCACTGCAGTCATGAACATACTATCTATAGCTTCATATTTCAAGATACACTTGTGTGTAGCTTTGTTCTGCCATTATTTAGTGGAGTGTTCTGTAACTCTTACACCAGTTCACGTTGGTTGATAGTGCTTTCTGATCTACTAGAAAATCCTTGCTGACTTTCTATTTATTCTATTATTGAAAAAGAGGTACTAAAATTTCCAAATATGATTTGACTGTTTCTTTTCACAGTCCTATGGGGTTTTAGTTATTGATTTATTTTTTTTTGTAGGGTCTTGCTACTTATTTCAGGCTGGCCTTGAACATGGTGATCCTCCTGCCTCAGCCTTCCCATGCCTGGTGGTATTTTGTTTTATTTGAAGCTCTGTTTTTAGGTATATAAATGCTCACAACAGTTAAACCCACTGGATTACCTGAACTCCTCCCTCCCTCCCTCTCTCCCTCCCTTTCTCTCCCTCCCTTTCTCTCTCTCTCTCTCTCCCTTCCTTTCCTTTTCCTTCCTTCCTTCCTTCCTTCTCTTTCTTTCTTTCTTTCTTTCTTTCTTTCTTTCTTCCTTCCTTCCTTCCTTCCTTCCTTCCTTCCTTCCTTTCTTTGTACGTACCAGGGATCGAACTCAAGACTTCATGTTTGCCACGCAGGCACTTACACCACTGAGGTAAACCTCCGGCCCTGATCCCTACTTTTCATGAAATGGGTTTATCATCCCTGATAAAAGTCTTTCCTCTGAGATCTATTTTGTCTGTTTTCATTACAGCCTCTCCAGCCTTCTATTTTTCTATTTGGCTACTTTTAATCTACTTGTATTGTTGCCTGTAAAGCACACTCCTTATAAACAGTATATAACTGGCGCTTTTTCATCCAATCAGACTACCTATGCCTTTTAGTTGGAGTGTTCAGAACATTCACCAATGTGATTGTAGCTACATACTGTAGTCTAGCATCTTACTATTTATTTTGTGCTTGTTCTGTTATTTCTCCCTCCTTTCCTCTTCTGTTTTCTTTTGGATCAACCAAGTCTTTCTTTTCTTTTCTTTTCTTCTTTTCTTTTCTTTCTTTCCTTCCTTCCTTCCTTCCTTCCTTTCTTTCTCCTTCCTTCCTTCCTTCCTTCCTTCCTTCCTTCCTTCCTTCCTTCCTTCCTTCCTTTTTGAAGAGCAGAATATATTTATTGAGAGAAAGAAAGCGTCTGTCTGAAGAGAGACAGAAGGGGATCCCGAGTGGGTTGCCGCAACCAAGTATTTCTAATAGTTGCTTTGTTTTTGGTGTAGGCATTTAGTCTATCTTTTTTTTTTTTTTTTAAAACAACACATGGCCATACTTTTGTCTGTATTAGTTATCTGTAACTAAATCAGTTAGGATTATCAACCCCTACCCCCACTAACTCATGCTTCTTTGGTCTTTGATTCAGTCACCCACAGGATTTCTATCCTCCAGTTTTTATCATTCATGAACTACTAAGTCCATTAATTCTCCTCCCAGAAGTTAATCACAATAAATGTTATAGTGGAGGTTTACAGCTTGCTGCGTATCACTAGAACCATGTCAGCAAACTCAAGATTCAATCTTCAGATCCATTAGGTGTAATTATTCATTGATTCTAAACTGTCTTCTGATCATGCTTAACCATCAGAAGATTCTCACACAAAACCACAGAATGACACTAGGACCATGAGAACAGAACTAGTGAGCAAAGTCATTTATCATACTGCTTCTGTGGGTGGCAGCACTAACAAGGGAATACCACAGTCACCATCACCGAATCCAAGAAGATTACGGTATCTTCCTGTTACTCATAAATTCAATATACAAACTGTTGTAATACCACTAGCAGCGGTTTTTACTTCATTCAGCAGAGTTCAGAACTCTGCTTTCTATTCTGTTTTCAATACACACAAGTATTAATTAAGCCATGTTTTTGGAAAGCTACATATTTGGGAAGCCTGTAGTTTAACAAGGGGAGGAAAACATCATTAAGTATGATAAAGACAGCAAAATGAAGGGGAATAGGAATGGAACAGGGAAGAACGGGGGAAAACAGCATTAAGGCAAAGAGAAAAAGGGAGTAAGCCAAGGAAAAGCCGAGAGAGGGAAGCAAATGCAAATGCCTATGAAGGTTCACCAAAGAACAAGGCCAACATGAGGGGAAGACTAGCAGAAACCACTGGGGACACAGCCCCGACTGTCCATGGCAGAGCTCAGCATTCATGTTTTTGTAAACAAGCAGACGGTAAATATTTTAGGTTTTGCAGGTCACATAAAGTCTCTATTTAACTAATCCTTTAAAAATATAAAAACTATTCTCAGCTCATAAGCCTTCCAAAAATAGGCCTATGGGAGACTTGGCTGCAGAATGTACTTAATGCCCGTGTAAGGACTCTTGAGTCTTACGCCGAGGGAAATACTACTTGATGGACGTTCTGAAAGAATCACTATGCTTGTAAGGGAGGCCGGGAAGACCAGTGAGGAGGACACTGCAGTATCCACAGTGGAGACACTGACAGTTCACACTGCAATGGCAACAAGGGAAACGGAAGATGGAAGACGTGATTAGGGCCTGGATTTACATGTTTTTGCCCTTCAGATTAAAGTACATGGATTGGGGAGTGAGCGAAGTCATGAATGACTTTTTTGGCACATGTACACACACAAAAAAAATTAGAATGATGGATTTTAGTACACTATCACTGTCAAGACAATGAATGAAATGTTTTGATTCAATATAAGAACAGATTAATATTTGTCAAGTCTCAGAAGGATCTTGCTATGATCTGAGTGGAACTGCTTTAATCTTAAAAATTAATTTGGGAAAAAATGGCATCTTGGTGGCACACACCTATAATCCCAGAATTTGGGAGGCTGAAGCATGAGGATTATCGCAAATTCAAATCTAGCCTAAACTACGTAGCAAGACCCTGTCAACAACAAAGAAACAAACAGACCAACAACCCCATAAAAAGCCAAACTAGACAATTATGGCTACATAACCCACATATCCATAACCTGAACATTCTGTTCGTTTAGCTGTCCTACCAAACTCTCATTTCCCCATGGACTCTGCATTATAAACACTTACAAGTATCTCAACACTGCAACTTTCCCTCTTTATTTGCAAGGGTTGTTTTTAGTTTCTAAATTAGCTTTTTACACATTGGCTATAATTTCCAAACAGATCATAGCAAGCAAGCACCCTAATTTAATGGAACTATCATGTTTTCAGAGTGATGAACTGTTTCCCATGGTTTTTAACTTAGCAGCTGAATTTCACTTTTCCACAGTTTTCACAGTTTCAGTTCCCTCTTCCTATTTACATTAGTTGCTACTTTTTCTGGGTGCCGATAAATCAAGTTTCATGGTTTCTTTCCTAGTCTTTTATTTTAGAATATGTAATTTACATGGACTGTTCTTCAGAGTTGCCTCTTTAACTGAAATTTATCATTTTATACATACAACTACTTTTGTTTTATACTCACAGCAGGTCTATTCTTGATTAATGTTGGTTTACAGCATGAGTTCTCAACCTCAGCACTGGGGACATTTTTGACCAGATAATCCTCTGCTGTGGGGAGCTAGTCAGTGCTTAGCAGCATCTCTGGCTTTTACTAAATGGATGTCAGCAGCAGCCCGCAGCCTCACCCATAAAATGTTACAAACAAAAGTATTCTCACAGTTCAGGTGTCCCCTTGCAGGATCCCTAGCTGAAAAACTACTGATTAAGTCAAGTAAATATTCCACCTGGGATTTTCTTACTATTATTTTATACTTATCTCTATGAGTATAAAACAAGTCAATGAGATTTGCCCTATGTAACCCATCTAGTTTAGGATACAGCCTATGTCTGTACCTTGCTGCTCCTTATATACCTCCCGTTAACTATCATAGTACATTTCAAAGTGTGGACCTGTAGCAGAAAATGCTCCCTCCATGTACTTCAAGGTCTGTTAATTGCCCAGGTAACAGTTCCTGTTACAGTCTGTTACTTCTGTTTCTTAGAAACAGCTGGTCACTACGATGCATACTATAAAACCCATCAAAGACAGCCAATTACTCTGCCTCTGTACTTTCCCTTTGCAACCAACCCCCATAAAAACCTCCCTCCCTGATCCTTTGGGGCTTGACTTTTTTTTTTCCCTGAGGTCACTGCCTGTCCATGTTAAATAAACCTACCTCCAAACCCTGGGTGATGCTTTTGGTGTTTCTGTTTGTTGTTGCAGACCTGTGGGCTCGTCAAGATCCCCTTGGAGTCTGTGAGATTTCTGTATTATTACTAAAGTAGTTGGTACTGTGCACTGTAAGTTATTGCAATCTTCCTCACCACATGCTTAGTTAATAAATAAAGCAAGCTAGTTTCTCATAAGAATGCCCGAGAAAAAGCAGTTAAGCAGTTAAAAAGTTATTCTGACCTTTGAGTCAGAAACATTTTTAACATTTTGTGTGTGAAACAGGAAGTATGTATAAAGTACACTTGGCTCACAGAATATGACTGTCCAAAGTGCTGTAAGATTTTTTAAACTATGAGTTGAGCTGGCTACTTTTTTATGGAAAGTGATTGTTACTTGGAAGAAAAACCGAAATTATTCAGACATATTTGGCAGACATTTCCTCAAAAATTAATAAACTAATCTGTCATTTCAAGGAAAACAAGCAGTATCTGTAGCCAAATTTGAATTCCAAAATTTTAATATACCACGAATAAGCACAACTACCTGCTTAGTGGATGAGACTCTCCTGATGTGACCAGTGGTGATATTTAAAAATGTGCATTTTATGTATTGATAGTGTGTTAACATCTTGAAGATCTGTACATGTCAGTGACCCAGTATTTTTTAAATGACCAATGTATGTTATAAACTTACACATGGGTAAAAGGTCCTTCTAAAGTAAACTGTATAAAAGTTCATTCACGTAGTTTCAAACTTCTGAACAACCAACTGTGAAATTCTAGTGTGGTACCAAACACTTAAAATTATTTGAGATGCTTTACAAATACTCCTCTCTAGCCTGGCGTAGTGGTGTACCCTTAGATCCCAGGACGCAGGAGGCTGAGGTGGGATAGCCACTGCGAGTCCAAGGCCCCGTGCTACAAAACAAAGGCCCTGTCTCCAAAAAGAACAAAGCAAAACTCCTCTTCTCCATAAAAGGCTGGCTATCCATCTACATCTCTACACATCCATCCATCCATCCATAAGAGGCCAGATTCTCATATCTTAAAACCAAAACAATGAAAGACTATATACAAACAAATATGAGAAACCAGCTGTCTTCTATTAAACCAGACATTAAAAAAAACTTTTCAAAACTTGAAACAATGCCACTCTTCTCACTGTACTTTTCATTGTGGATGATGTGGTTATTTTCCACAAAAATACAGTATTTATGTTAACATGGCATTAGGATATAGAGTTAACTGGAGGGAAGGGGAACAAGATTATAGGTATAAACAATTAAAAAAAGGCATTAAAGAAACTAGCATACATGATTATTTTACATAGTGGAGATCAGTGCAGCCTACAGAATGGGAGAGAAAACGGAAAGAGACTTGATCACACAAGGTCTTGTGTGCAGTAAGAAGGTGATCGCTAAATCCAGCAAGAAACATTATGAGGCCAGGAGTGGTAGCACACACCTGTAATCTCAACACTTGGGAGGCTGAGGCAGGAGGATCACTGCAAGTTTGAGACTAGCCTGGGCTACAAAGTCAGCTCAAGACCAGCCTGAACTGCATAATGAAATCCTATCTTTAAAAAAAAAAAAAAAAAAGCAAAAGCAAAAGCAAAAACAAAAACAAAAGCGAAAGCGAAAGAAAGAAAAATGAGGATACTCTTCAAGAAGGAATCTACCTCAAATTCTACTGACAAACCCTTTAGGAAGTGGAACATATAATATTTATTGAAAATAATGTTTTAGGGAAGAGGGCAAGATACTAATGGCATGAAAATGAGGAATGGTCTACACTGACTAGGTTGCAGAGAGGACCTGTGAACACTCAGATGCCCTCCCAAGAACACTGTGGTTGGAAACACTGCTTTCCACAATCAGGTAAAACATCTGCAGATGGAGACACGCTTCAGATAAAACTTGAAAACTTCAAATCAACAATGGACAACAAAAGATGGCAACGTGTCTATGAGATGGAAATACACAGGAGAAAGCTTGTGCCTCACTAACAGAAGCAAAGGCCACCTTTAAAACCCAGGGCTGGAAACACAGCTCAGTGACAGACCACTTGCCTAGCACATGCAAGGCCCTGGGTTCAATGCCTAGCAGCTCAATCAGTATTTTAAAAGGTTCAAATGTGAATTTACTGGTTTTTAAAAATTACCCCATGGTTTACTTTATATTTGCTCCTAGGGAAAGATTTAAAATATAAATAAAGTCAAATGCATACCTTCTCTGCCTTTTTGTCAGAAATGTCCTGCTTTTCCAGAACAGCCATGCTCTCTTTCAGGTTCTTCACGATGTCTGCAGGAGATTTGTGAGACTTCCCAAAGGGAAACGGCATGACGGCAGCAACAGAGGCCTCCGCCGCACTCTGCCTGCTTGACCTGCAAGGCAGCAAAGACTCCCGTAAGCAAACAGAGAGGTCAGCAAATGCCATACTTTGTGAAGCCTAATCTGAGAGGAACTTCATATTTATATAATCCATTTTACATAACTTTCAAAATCAGTAGGAACTGGGAGACCCTACTGTGTAAGAAACGAGGACACAGAAAGGTGACTTGCAATCACAGAACGCTTTGTACTTTTAAAAACACTATTCTCTTTCTCTTCGGAAATCTGCTCCCTAACCACCCATGAGGAGGAAGTTTCCGGTGCTACTGAAGCAGGCAGCAGCAGCTACCATTCACAGGACAACTGCCCCACGCAAAGCACTTCATTCATCATCTCATGGAATCCTTTCACACAACCCTTGAAGGACATTACTGCTGCAATTCACAGGAAAAGTTTAGCACACTTGAGAATCTGGTTCAAGGAACTGGGTGGCAAATAACGGTGGTAAAATAATGCTTGGCTATGTCTTGCTGCAAAGTGTCCTCAATCACCAGTGTGCCTCCAATGAACGGTGGTCTCCAGTCCATGGAAGGGGCTTAACCTCCTCGAGCTCCTCTGCTCCTGTGAGCCGCACCGACACACACACTCCCTTCCTCAACACCTCCCCTGGCCTATTCCAGTGAGCCCGGGGTCAGTGCTGGACAGAACCTTGGATGGCATTTTGCACAAACTTCTTCACAGATCTTAAGACTCTTAGACCTCTTCCAACACTCTCTCACCCTGCACATGACCACCGTCTATGAAAGAGCATACTGCACAAAATCCTGGGGGTAATGAATTTTTTTGTTTTTTTAGTTCTCAAATTTTTTGTGAGCAGTAGAAAACATTTCAACCATATAAGCCACAATATTAGATTATACAAAGGACAAGATACAACTATTCCAAAAACAACCATGACAAAGACACAGCTAACAGGATAAATAGCGGAAATGACTTGGGAACATGCTGCAAGCTGCGATTTGTTTTACTAAATAAACTGGAGAACACTACACTGGCCAGGTGCAGTAGTGCGTGTCTATAATGCCAAGGACTTGGACACCCAGACAGGAGAATCGTAAATTCAATCCCAGCATGGGCAACTTAACAAGACCCTGCTCAAATTTTAGAAAGAAGAGCTGGGGAGGTAGCTCAGTGTGAAGGCCCTGGGTTTAAACCCTAGTACAATGAAACAAAACAAAACCCGTAGCTAACAAACCAAAAACTAAACTCATAGGCATTAAACAGTCTTGTATAAAGTACCAAAGATAACACTTTCCAGAAGAAGTTTACGGTTCACTTAGTGGTTTTTAAACTGCGAATTCCAACCTCATACCGCCTGATACATCCCCACCTCCCACCCGTGCCCTAGAGTAGGCAGAGGGTCTCACACACGCCAACTCCACTTCATTTCCCTCCGTGAACAATCTCTCCAGTACATAGCATCACACTTCTTTTGAACCTGGCCCAAAATTTCATTTAAAGAATCTGACTTTTTTCACTAACATCTGAGATACAGTAACATACGTATCTACAAAGAACAAACCTTTAGGGGAACAGAGTATGCAAATGAATGTCAGTATTAAACCTATAATTAAATCATAAACCAGCAGGCTATTTCTCCACATTTTGATATGATCTGTTCTGACCAATCGCTATCCTTAAATATTACCTATCTCGGCTTCTGTCAACTTACCTTTTTTTGGATCAAATTAAAATCCCATCTTCATTAACTGAAGAGAGACCCTAACTAATAGATGTCTTCCACTGTATGTTCTCAAAATTCAAAGATACTTTTAAACTTCTTTTCTAGTGACAAGAAGTTTGATGGGGAGGTCACTTCCAACTGGCTGTTAAATTAACTTACTATCTAGCTAGATGGCATAGAAATCCTTTTTGGGGGGTAGCTGGGGATGACAGGGTCTCACTACGCAGTTCAGACTGGGCTTGAACTATGTGGCCTATGCTAGTCTTGAACTCATGGGGATCCTCCTACCTCAGCCACGCAAGTGCTAGAATTACAGGTGTGTGTCATCACACCCAGTCTGGCACACAACTCCTCTAAAATTTATTTATTTTAAAGAGAAAAAAAACAATACAAATGATATGGAATTCACACAAGATAATAGGAACATATCAAGATAATAGGAAATTAAGGGCTAATATATTGTGTATTGTTATCTTCAAAGTAGTTGCTCAGATTGCAAAATATAGGTACGCAAAATGGATCACATATAAGCACAAACCATACACACAAATCGTGAATTGTTCTTTTCCACTACTTTTTACAGGAGAGGGTTGGGGGGGACACGCAGGTTGCTTCTGCATAAACACAACAGGCCATATTCACAGTAAGTTTTCTGAAAATATTAGCTTTCTTGCTGTAACTGTGCAAATAAAAGCAGTGATGCTATGTATGTTGGGGCTGGGTGCAGGGTGGGAATGTTTAATGGTATTTTGCAGGAAGTGTTACAGTGCTATGCAACAGAGATATTTTCAGCTCTGGCTCAATTGTGGAAGAGGTGACTTTACAGGGCAAGGAAGGCTTAAAAGGTCCTGCCCCACACTAAATGTGGGTTGCAGCAGGAGTCACAGCTGCCAAGGAGAACACACACACAAAACGCTTCTGTGAGGGAAGGGAAGCACGATACAATAGCTCCTTTTAATTCAAACCCTGAGCAGCTAAGATTTTATAGAACACACAAACTTAAAAAATGTCCTCTGAGGAAATGACAGTAACATTGAATACACTGAAAGCCGAAGTGGACATTCCTCAGTAGAATTCATTCCTATTAGTGAAATTACTCATGACAGACACATATCCATCCCTCACTTTATACTTCTATGATTCAGTTGTAAAAATTATCAAGTATTAGGTGATTTTTTTTTTAGGGTGCAGTAAATTTCAACAAATTCTTTTATTTTCCAATTTTTAGAATAATGCAAAATTTAGAAAAGCTTAAAATTTAGAAATCTCCTAAGTGACAATAAAGCAAACAGGTAATACTGTGTCTGGAACACTGTTAAGAGAGGAAGAATAGTAGTATTTTCAGAAACAAAGTTGTGGATTCTGAAATATGTTAGGTTAACAGGCATAGATCACTAAATACAAAACAGAAAACTAAAGTAGCTACTGAAGCACAGCCACTTGTCTTAATGTACTTTCTCTTACAAGCAATATGAGAAAATCATAGATACGCTGTCTGTTTTAAAGATGTGCACATCAATGCCAGAACAGTCAAAGGAGTTGAAAGATGTGTACCTCTGGGGAGCAGGAAAGTGCAGGAATCTGATCTTTTTTCTCAGGAGCCTTTTTGTTAACTAATTGACTCCTTTGCTCATTCATATGTGTGATGGTAAAATAATTTATCTTTAATACTTAAAAAGTACTACCCACAGAACTAAAGTTGTGAGTTCTGAAATGTTTGAACTATAGGCAGAATGACAAAAGAAAGTGAGTTTCCAACTTTATCTTCAAAGTTAGAGATTTCCTATCTTAATTCCATTTTTAAAAACACATGAGATACTAAACAAATGAATCACTAACTGGTTTTATATTTGGAACCAAAACACAGGCTTAAAGAGTTAAGCTTCATGTTTCAATTCCTGTTTCAATTTCCTTATTCTAATCTATACTCAAAAGAAACAGGAATTAATTCATTCATAGAATAACATATGATCTTCAGACATGCTCAAGTCACAGCAAGAGACCTCACTCTAAGTGAACTCTGCTTTCTCCCTGGAGTAGATAGAGACAGTGTCTTGTTCTGTGACACTGAAGGATGTGAAACACACAGGCACAGTACGAGTTTGGGACTAATGATCCGAAGAGAACAGAGATGCCCAAGCAGTTAAGGTGGTTAGAAGACAGCTTTCAACCTTATCTGTCTGCCTGTCTCATTTATTCCTTATCACCAGCAATATTTGCTTGGGTTTAGAATTCGGAGGAATTCTGGGCAACAATGACAGCTCACTGATCAAAGATGCCTATCTTCAAGAACTTTTTATTGTCTGAGAAGAAAACCCAAAGTGCAGGCCACACAGCCTGGTTCTAGGCTTTACCTGCTGCTGACTGATGGCCCAGCGCTTTGGCTCCTACCACAGAGGTCCAAGTCATGCTGATGTCCTTTCTGCTCCTTGAAAATACCAATACCAACCATTTCTAAGTCAGCGTTGCAATGCAAGTATGGCAAAGCTGTAATTTTAAAATCTGAGGCATATGAATTTTCCCTGTTAACTTAATTTCTTCAAGCTCAAATTTTTTAAAAAAATATTGTTTAAAACAGCATAAGCTGTATTTTGGACATAAATAGAGTTCATGAGTCAAATGGGCAGAAATACATACTACAGTTGAAAAATCCATTTAGTTTTCAAACATAACTCTTGTCCTTTCAAAATAGTTGGTTCATAACAAATTTCAGCAGGATGCCTGGGGCGGATCCAAAGCATTTATGCAGTTTGGACAAAGCCATTTACTGTCACGATTCTCAAGGGGCCTATAGAAACCCACCTCTACACCTCCCAAACTAGGGCTATACTTGCTCTTGATGGTACTCAGTGGTGTGTACCTGAATCCCTAGGTAAAGAAGAGTTGGAGGGGGGATTTCATGGGAGAATGGGAGAGCTAAATTAACATACTGCTTTCAATTAACATGAACACAGGGCACTGTGTGCGGAAGCTGCACAACAAGAACCCACTGGACATTTGCTTTGCCACAGTGTTCAGGCACTGCTCCCCCCAGCTGTTTCCCTTTTCCAAACAAACTCTTCCCATCCATCCATCCATCATTTAATTAAAGGCTCATCTTTAACACTGATGCCCTCCAAAGTTCTGCCTTGTGCCATTCCACTTCTTATATTTCCTCTCGAGATCTCAAACTGGTTTCAACTACCTGAAATCTACTTCCAGGCCCAAGTTTACATTTCCTACTGCTGTGCCCTACAAATGTCCTCCCAGCAAGCCAAACCTCAACCACGTCTTGCTCTTCTTTTTCCTACGTTCCCTTTCAGAGGGACTGGATCCACTGTTCACCCCACCACAGCACATGGCTGTCATGGTGAATGGCACTGGCTGATTCTATATACCATCAGTTCACAATTTCAGTCAGTTTTCTTTTCTATAGAAACAAAGTACAGGCTCACTATTTTCCACACAGGGCAAGCGGTATTCAGTGCAGTCAACATTACCTCTAGGGAACTGCTAAATGGTTCTCAAAATTCATGTGTTGGAAACTTAATCCCCAGTGCACAAACTCAGCTGGGACTTACCAGGAGGTGTTTAGGGCATGAGGGTGGAGCCCTAATGAACTGATCAGTACTGTTATTATTATGTAGTTCAGGCTCGGCCTTGAACTTGCTTATGTAGACCAGGTTGGTCTCAAACACATGGCAATCTTCCTGCCTCAGCTGCCTGAGTGCTGGCATTGCAGGTGTGTGCCCCCACATCTTGTCTGTACCAGTACTATTATAAAGAGTCTTCAGGAGGGATTTATATTCTTCCATCATGTGAGGATAGAGTTTATCTCTTTTTTACCCTTCTTCCATGTGAGAACACAGACCTCATTAGACACCAGATGCCAGCACCTTGATGCTAGATTCAGTTTCTAAAACTGTGAGAAACACATTTCTGTTTTTTATGCATGTATCACCTACTTTATGTATGTATCACTATTTGTCATAGCAGCACAAATAATGCTGCTATAACATCAGGGATGTTCTGCAAAATTTTATCATCCCAATGATGGACATTTACTGACCATTGAAATCATCATCATGATCACTGAAAAAAATCACTTTTTATGCTATTGACCACATAAGTGTACCCTTCTGCAAGTTTCTGTGTGTGTGTGTGTGTGTGTGTGTGTGTGTGTGAGAATAACAACTCTATCTGCTCCTTGCTCCTGCATCTCAGAGTTCATTACTGAGAGCTAAATCTCTAGCTTAAAAAAATGGTTACACTGTTCATTCCGCAAAATTTCAAACATTAAAGGATTATATGGGACAGAAAGTGACAAATCACCTGCAAAGCAAACAGAGATAGCCACTTTTAACAGACTGGTATGTTCTCCTTATTATTACTTGTTCTGTATGTGTAGGTTTTCGTATCAGGAGTCCAGTCTCTTTTCTAAAACAGATGGAGGTCAGATGATGCTAGAAATGGTCACCTAGACACATTCATTCATGCAAACACTGCACACCTTCACTGTGTCCCACCAATTTAAGGCAGTAAGGGTACCTGCTCCCAAAACAACCTTCTGGTGCATATGGATGTGGGTGTGCGTATTTAGTGACAATAATGAGAACCTGCTGAATGACAACACATTTCTAGACAGCTGAGTTCACAAGGCTCTTAACATATACTTGTTATGTTTGACTTATAAACTTGCTGCTCAAATGGGAAAAGTATAAACAAGCAAAAAAACCCAGACACAAGATTGTGGCATACAGGGACTATTAGAGTACTTAACTAAGCAGTCATGGAAAGTGTGAAATGTAGGTACACATGTGAACACCCCTCCCCTTTTAAAGTTAGCTCTAAAACCCAATCCCGTTTCCAGGGTTAGTGCTACTTAACTACAGCATATATACAGGAAATGAGTGAGGCTCTCAACTATCTACTTGGTAATGCAGGGTAATTACAAAGAGCACAGTAATTAACTACCTAGGTTTTATAGCCTGAGTTCAAATCCTGACTTCATCAGGCCTTAACTGACTTAGGAGTTTTCTAAGCCCACTTTCCTCAACTTTGGTTTGTGGAAAACAATAGCTACCTCACAATGTAGCATAAGAATTAGATTATACTAAATGCGTTTAAAGTATTTTGCACTGTATTTGTACATAGTAAAATCTGAATAGTTATAGGAGACAGTTCCCCCTTGCCTCTAAAATCTGATTCATGGTCATCAGTTTTGGAACTAAAATGGGTAGACAGGGTATCTATCATATAAACTGACAACAATATGTAATGGATTAAAAGGAGTGATGCGATCTTTCTTTTTCAAGCCTTGATTCAGCTTTTGGAAGGACAAGAAGCATTGCCTTCTTAGGTACAAATAAGATATGATGATTTAGTTCTATTAGAATAAACCATGAGTAGCTAGAAGAAGCAGTTGAATCTTTGGTTAATTACCAAAAGGTACCAAATACATAACTAAATTAACTATGTCAAAATCAAAATCAAGTGCTCAAGAGCATACAAGACATTGGAATGTCTTCTGTGATTAAAATAGATCTTGCCCAGATTTTCAGGGGCCAATGAAAGGAGCTGTACTAAAATTCTTTCAGAGCCTAGATAGTAAACCAGATGGTTGTAGTGATGGCCACAGTATCAGTAATATTTAAAGTACCGTAAGTTCTCTCACGTACAGCTTACAAAGTACTGTCATTTCTCTGTTTAATCTGAACCCCTAGCTGACTTCCCAATGCACTCAGTAACATCTATCTATACTCCTGACCAAACCTACAAGGTTCCTTGTGGTCTGTCTGTTCCCCTTTGTTTTCATCTTCCTCACTCCAGGCTTTAGCTACACTCCCTGGTTTGACATTTTTGGGCCAAGCCTTGGTACATTTCCTACATTATTCATGGGAACTATTAGCACAAATCATGCCCTCCCCATTTCATTCACACGTCTGCTCAAATGACGCCCAATTAACAAGGCCTTCCTGAACACACTTTCCAAAAATAGCTCCCCTCTCTTATCCTCATGCCACTCTCTGCTAGTCCAGTACTTACTACGTCAAGGTGACACACATTCTCTAGCTCCCTTTACTACTGTTAAGTCCCACGGAAACATGGACTGTGTTGGTTTCATCCCTCACAGTTTTACCCATAGAAAGTGCTACATGACATAGACTTATGGGACATTTGTAAAATAAACTATTTCTTTGATCCTAGCAAAACAGAGTGGGATTCTTTGGATTTTTCATTCCTAAATTCTATTACTTCTGTTCTATAAGTCAGTAAAATAAGGGTCAAAGAAGACTGGATGATTTGTTCTAATACCATGCAGCTAGTTAATAAAGTGGAAGAGCTGGGACTTTAAACTATGTTTTGACAAATTTTTACAGTGTTAAGTTACCCAATATTTTTCACATTACAATGAATATATTCATCAAGCTTTAAAAATGTTCCTCTTAAAACTTCAATCACACTTCTACAAATGTGTCCAAATAATCAATTGCTTCTGTAAAATTTAGGTATGAATATGGCTACTTAATAGTTCTTTGAAATAGATGAAAAAGGAAAAACTCAACTTCAGAACATAGAGCCAAATACTTCAAAGTCACAAAGTGATTTTTTTTGGCTTTCTAGATGTGAAAAAACATCAACAATCTCTCTTAAATGAGAATATTTCACATATAAAATTACATATATATGATAAATCCACCTATGATCGTTATATGCAGAGGCACATGCTAAGGGAAAAATATCAAAGGTTAATATGGGTAGTAAGAATGTAATTTGTGTATTTAAGAATGTAGATGTAACTTTTCCTCCTGATAGAAACTGTATTTAAATGATTAATTTAAGAGCAGTGTTTCCTGAGATCCGTGCCATGTTGGAACTTAGGGTGCTGGGAAACCAAGCAACCAGCTCACCGCCCTGGTGGGTGGCTGTGAACCTACCGGGGCACGGGCTGAAAATCAAACATCCCATCCCATCCATATTCCACCCCCCACCCCATTAGCAAGCGGGAGCCAGAGGCCTGAGCATCTCTTGGAAGGCTGACCATACGTAATACAGCAAATAGGGGGATTTCCTTTTACCATCTCTTTGAAGGCAAATATTTTTATTGCTGTTTTGCTTTGTTCTGATTAATGTTATTGTCCTATTCAATATTCTGTTTTGATAAGTTCTGTAATGTTCTGTATTTCCTTTGATTTTACTATACCTGATTGAAAGAACAACTATTGTGAAGATAATGAAATACACTATGGTATGTATTACTGTTATCCTGGTAGCCTGCTGTGAAGTTCTGTACCAATTTCACTGCACTGTCTAAAAAAAAAGATTAACTTAAGATCATTTCCATGAAAAGGAGTAAGAGCCCCATGAAAGAGTAGGAAATACACAGGATGAACCTGGGACGTGCTACTCCAGGAAGCCAATACTAATGAGGCTGTGCCAAAGACAGAAGAGCAAAACTGAACATGTCCCCAAAGGCCTAGGGCGGCCCAATTCAGGCACAGAAAGAAAGTGACTGCATATGTACTGACATGCAAATCACATATCTGAATACAGATTTAAAAGTACTACAAGGAAAACACTAAAATCTATGGAAATTAACACTAAAACATTTACTAGTCACATTGGAGGCTGTGAAAGCTGTAATTCTATACCCTGAAAACTGGCAAATGAAGAGCATGGCACATTTATCCTGCCTTTTTCTGTACAGCTTTTCAAGGTAACTCAACAGCTGATATGGAAAAGTTCTTGATAGAAGATCCATAGCTAATGAGTACAGAAAAACAGAAATTACCATTCTATAAACCTTGATGTAATAATGAATCTGGCAACAATCAATAGGCAATGAAATCATTAACTGAACTGTAGACGGGGACGTCACAGTGGCTTTGTGGCTCATGACAGAGAACACATTGACCTACGGCTAAAAATAGGAAACCAGACACCAACATGTCTCGTGATACAATGAAATAAAGCACAAGGCATCACCTATACAAATATTTGACCTCCTGCCTTTCCCCCAAACCACAACTTTAAATCCAGTAAGGCTTCTAGATGTAAATACTTGAACATGTTCTTAATTTTAAGAAATTAGAATAAGGAAAACTTTCTATGTGAAGAACTGGTATGCTTCTTTAAATAAGTCACTCTCAGGTGAACCACATCACTGTGTGCTTTGCTTAATTTCCCCCCCTATTTGCCAAGAAGTTAGAATTTAAATTCAGGGGCTCAGGAGCAGAATAGAGCACTTACCTAACACTTATGAGGGCCGAGTTCAAAACTCCAGTACTGAAGGGAAAAAGGACAAAACTACATTTAATGGCAAAATGATCATCTTACTTGGGGGGCTAAGGCAGGAGGATTGCCTGGGCTACAAAGTGAGTTCAAAGCCAGCCTGAACTGCATAGTGAGACTCTATCTCGAGGGGCGGGGGAAGGTAACAAAATGATCATCTTAATCTTTTTTTTTTTTTTTTTTTTGGTACTGGGGATCGAACTCATGACCTTATGCTTGCCAAGCAGGTGCTTGCTTATGCCACTGAGCTAAATTCCCTGGCCTTAATCTTTTTCTGAAATAAAAATAAACCTCCTTCCTCCTTTGTGCCTCACAGCTCTCCTAACTGTTCCACTCTACATGTTTCAGTGTCTACTGCAATTCAATTAAACTTGCCCTGCTGATGGCATGTAAGATGAGGAAGAGTATCAATGAAGGAAACAGGTGCATGGCAATGGCTCCAGAATTCATTCCCTGAACTAATTCTTGGAAATTGCGGCAATGCTAATGTGAGTAACCCCTACCTGAGAATGCCCACTACATCTTAAGACCAACCAAGCATTGCAACAGTTTTAAATATAAGTCCCTCTTCTATTAAGTCTCAGACACACGGCAGAATCATATAGCACCTTCACAACCAAGTCCCTGGAACACATGCACAGTGGCCATGATCTTCTCCATAATGCCCCCTTTGGAGGACTCCCTTAGAAATATGCTCGTATTATTTTTTCAGAAGAATTTTTTAAATAAGAGGTTTTCAAAGGCTTCCTATTATTATTGAACTTTTCACAATTTAGAGATGAGGGTAGAGCACTGTCAGTGGAAGAGTTTTCACGGTCCTAAAGCTAAATATACCTATCATATACAGTATTATCACATGGACTAGTTAATTCCATTTCTGTACGCCACAGTACTAAATAATTCTTACGCAACTCAATTTTAATAGTACTCCCACAAGTTTAAGTGATTGAAAATTACATACCTGCTTATAGGAAAGGGGTTTGCTTTAGTAGTTGATTTTTAGAGATAAGTCATTTTACAAGATTTTTAAAAAGCAACACCCCTGGTAAAAAAGGTGTCACACAGGAAACACCCTACGTGTTAATTTTACAAACAGGAATGGCACGATAAACCTCAAACACTGAGAGAATCATACTACCATTGTCAAGTTTCACTGTGGCAATTCTGGCATAACGTGAAGGCATTATGGATTTGCAAGACTAAAGTTATGATAATTAAGTACAAGAGAATATTTCAAGCTGCCTTAAACACTTCTGGAACAAGGAAGGGCATGTATAAACATTCACCTAGGCAGTTCTGGAATCCACTTAAAGACATGGTTGGAAGGGTTCTACCCAAGCTGAACACTGTTAAGGCACTCTCAGGAATTACGAACGCATCATGTATCACAGACCTGTGACTTCCTTCTTCTAAGCTCTATCACACACACACCCTTTCTGACTTCTGCTTTTTATGAAGTATTTGCTTTTAGCCCCATTTATGTACTGGCTCTTGTAGTAGTTTCAAAACAAGGCAGTTTGCTCAGGAAGAAAATAAATGCCATCAAGAAGGGAGTATCTCCTAAATGAGCTTCTTCTAGGTGTAACAAATTGAATATCAATTTCTAAATCTGCATAATGATACCATAAAGGTGAGTTTAAAAATTAGGATTTATGTCCTTATGTTTCAATTTTCTGCAGAGTGTAACTTGCTAAATTTTGAATTATTTTTTAATTAATTACATGCAAAAAAAACTTTAATAACTGTACTAACTATAAAAGTAAATATCATTTCTTTGGCTGAAACTGTTTAACCACTATCACACTTCTGAATAAGTAGGGGGTCACTGTCTCTGTATGTCTTCAAAAGACAGACTGTTCTTAACTATTTCAGTCAAAAGACAAAGGTCCAAAATCTGGCTCTTACTTTTAATAAATTACCATATACATCTCTTCTTTTCTCTGTAGACTCACCCAGTTTTACTTAAGTTTCCACTGCAGTTATCCTTGAAAGTCATACAAAGTGAGTAGGGAAAAAAAAAGAACCTATAATTCTTCAACCAGACCTGTCTAACCCAGGACAGCTACTGAACTGAAGTATCAGTTTGCTCATCTTTATAAAAACTTAGGAAGTGATTCCTGATCTGCCTACCTTGTACAGTTAAACAAAGCGCTGCTCGGTCACAGAAAGACCACACAATGTTTTGTGCGTGCTTTGTATACTGGTCACCAGGGTAAAATGAAGCCAAGAGATTCTGAGAATGACTCAGATAAGGCAGCAGTCTGAGAGGGCAGAACACAGATTCTTAACTCATACCTAAAGCTCATGCCAATTTGCACAGCCATCAACAAACTATCCACAAGGGCAGCCATTTGTTCACCAGCTACCAATAGTAGGCACTATCAATCCTTTTGATTTTTGCCAATCTGCCCAATTACAAATGCTATCTTCCTGATCTGCCTTTTCCCATTCTTCTGATCAATTTGAACTGTACATCACTGACAATTAGCATATTTTCTACTTGTACCTGCTTTGTAAAACTGTTCGCACATTTCTATTGCTAGATTCAGAGTCTTTCTCTTATGGATTACACAATATTGCATAATTATGAATATTATCCCTTTAGCTTTTCTTTTTGCAGACATATTCTCTTTGCTTGGCAACTGTATTCAACTTTGCCACTTAAAGTATGAAGTTTTAATTTGCTTAGAGTTTTATCTGTAAACCTTTTTCTTTAAAAACACTGGATTTTTTACTGGGCTTGCAACTGCATGTTGGATATGAATGCAATATTTTATATTGGAATACATCAAATGTTACTTACACCTAAACAATGTTTTTTTTTCCCCCCAGAAATAAGCCTTTCTAGTGGAATCTAACTTAATGAATCTTAATATACTATCCAGAGTGGAGGGTGGCTACTTTCCTTATAACATTGTTTTGTTTTGGACAAGGAAGATACCAAGTCCACCATAATGAAAGAATTAGTTAAGTTTTCTCCAGGTAAATTACCAACTAATTAAGTTATTTTGAGTTTGGATGATATATTTTATACAGGATAACTATACTTGAACAGATATGATTTAAATAAATATTTAATTTAATGAGTTTTTAAAATTATAGGCTGATCATTTGAGGATATATTAATTTTTTTTTAATTTTAAAGAGAAAAAAACATGGAAAATAAAACCAATCAAAATAAACTAGTGTAAGTGATACAGGACTTCAAAACCTTATGAAATCAGCAATAGTTACCATAATGCCTTTTTTTGTCTTCAAAATAGCTGCAGATACCTTCAGACATAGTAAAAATTGAACAGAACAGAATACAGTAGAAACAATAAAACAAAACAATGAGTGTAATAAAGAACTTCCAAATAAGACAATGGTAAATCCAAAATGGCTACTGCATCAGATTTCACATAATCAAATAAAACAAAAGAGAATAAAACCCAAACCAAGTGAACAATGAAAATGATGCGGTTTCCAGGTGGGGACCACTTCCTGGTGAGGCCTGGTTCCCTCCCCTCACAGTGGCGCTGACTCACGGAGAGAGGCTTGGGTCTGGCTGGCCCCACTCCAGCAGGACTGTGCATGGCACTGGTTTCCAGGCAGGGATTACTTCTTTGTGGGGCCTGGTTCTCTCCCCCCGCCAGTTTGCGAACGGCCGAGGAGGTATTAAAAATTGAATAGACATGCCTTTTAGGAATGGATTCTCACTAATGATGTGACAAAATTTTCACTCCTCAACCTCACTTAAGTTCTGGCCAAGGGTAAAAACCAGAACTAGAAGTTGACAAACTGCATCATTTAACTTGGGCAGTCATTTCAGTGGGTATCAGGTAGGAATTTTTGAGCTAGATTTGTAACCACATAGTCTAAACATGGAGGCAACCAGAAATGGGGTAAACAAAGTGAGAGATGTCAGGGAGCAAGAAGTCGAAGTATTCTGAGGAGTCTACTCAGGTGTGCTAATATACACATTTGCACTTCTACTCTAGCCCGTGAGCTGTCTGGGAGCAAGAGCTGTGCTACACTCAGCATAGCTGGCAACTACATTCTGGTAACATTACTGAGCTAAGAGTTATGCTTTGTGTGTAATGTCCACCCAAAGCCTCACGCAGTCATAGGAGGACCTTTGTCAGAGGTAGCTAGATCTGGTGTGTGTGACTGAATCATGGTGGATGCTGGGATTAAGCGTGGGTGATTACCCACTGATTGGTTTGGCACTGCCCTAATCCCAGTAGCATGGATACAATGTAAGGGACAGAAAGAGGCTTGTCTTGTCCCTTGTTGCTTTGCTACCTTCTGCCTGCCATGAACCACTTCTCTTCTTCAATGCCTGTCTGCCAGGCCACCATGGCTTAGAGTCAGTCAATCGCTGACTGAGACTCTACAAACTGTGAGCCAAAGAAACCTTTCCTCCTTAACTTGTGGGAGTTGGGCATTTTGCCTCAGCAAGGAGAGAAGAGTAACTAAGACACTAAGGTTTTGTTACAGATAAAGCTAAAGAGGCTTGAGGGAGCTGATTCAACAGGGGCACCCTCTCAGCTAGTCTCTAGGCATTCCAGTTTGTCACTGTTTCCCTCAGTGTGGTGTTCCGAGGATTCCATGCTGCATATTGGATCTGGCCAGACAAGACTATCTATCCATATATTTCATAAATGCAGCCTTAAACTCCATTAACCATTTTAATAAGGTGGAGCAAACCTGTATATCAGGCTTAAGCCCAGCCTGGGCAACTCAGCAATTTAGTAAGACCTAGTCTCAAAGTTTAAAAAAAAAAAAAAGGCTGACAATGTGTCCCAGTGCAAAGGCCCCGGGGTCAATTTGCAGTACGCCCCTGGCCCCAAGTCACAGCAAACAGCTAAAATGCTTTCTTGATCTTGTCTTTCATGCATGCTCTGTGGCAAGCCACACCTTCACTTACTGTTTACTACTGCATTTAGGGACATGCTTACCGAAGTGAAGAATTATTCCTACTGAACCCTTCCTGATTTAGATTCAACATACAGTATGATATTTAAATTTTTTCCTGGATTATGATTCTGTTACACAGTACATTGTTAGCTTCCCCATCAGCTCCTCATCAAATACAAACCTGATCGGCAAGTCACAAGGGCCTCCATTTACTCCCAGCTAAGAGAGGGACCCGGTCCGGGACTTTACAGTTAGAGCTGCCATCAGTCTCTTTTGTGTACAGTCATCTTAGACAACCACAAGGCCACTTAGCACCATGACGACTGATGGCTGCTGACAGATGTCCCTGACTTCATGACACACATTTATTCAAACAATAAAAAAGTATCACTAAACAGCACTTACCTTCGTAAGTAAAATTATATTGACATTCTCTATTCTCTTTTTTTTTATATCCTACTCCTTTGATTTCTCCCTCCGTTTAAACGCTGGTCATTACCCACTAATAAGATGGTACTACAGTTAGTAAAACAAAGATTGAAAAATCAACCTGAGTAGCTCTTTTACTAATGACAGTTATCTTAACAATGGTGAACTTTTCAAACTATCACAAAGCACCAAGGTTTCATCACATGCTTTGAGATTTAAAATTATACTTACATATTACAAAGCATTATCTGTAATACATGACTAGTTTTTATGATCTTTTATCAATATGAGTTATCTTTAGTTTTATTAATAATGATTCATGCATAGATATGTTAAGGAATTAAGAATTACATTATTGGGTGGGGGATACAGCTCAGCAGCAAAGCGCCTGCGTGGCAAGTGCGAGGTCCTAAGTTTGACTCCTACTACAAAAAAAAAAAAGAAATTACATCATCATAGTTTCAGAATTAGTTTCAAAAAATGTGGACTTCCAACTATTTCTAGAAAAACTAGTACTATATTTTAACACTATAAACTTTTCTGATTAAATTTATTACTCACTTTGGTATAGGGCACTGGTATGAGCACTGGTAAACCTTAGGGTCTCACCTATATTTTTATAAGTAAGAAAAGCAGTCAGTCTTGTCTTTTAAAAATAATTCCTTAAAAAGAATGTCTAACTCAAAACTTCAACTGCTAACAAGTGAGAAAATGTAAAACAAACTTCAAACGTGGTAACAAAACGGCGGCCAGGTGCTGCCACATACACTGCTCAAAGGCTGAGAAGGGAGGACTTCTGTGGCTGAGGCCAATCTGGGACCTCGTGAGACCTCACCTCAAAATTAAAACCAAAAAGGGCTGAGATGCGGCTCGGTGGTAAAGTCCCACGGGTTTGATTCCTTCCCAGTACTGTAAGTGAACCAGGCAAAAACCAAACAAAAACTCTTGTTATTTAGGAAAATTATTTTGGGGTCAAAGCATTAAAGTATATTAAAAATGCTGTGATTCCAGAAAGTTACACCCAAGAATGGTTACATGATTTTTATTTTTTGCTTTTCAAATTACATTTTGAAAATAGAAAAACCAAGTTTCTTCTTAAAACTTACAGCCACAATTTCTACAGGCTCAGATATTAACCCGGAAAATCACTCTCCCTCAAGTTCTAAGTAATACTATTTCTGTTATGGTCAAATGCCCACAAAAGCACACACATACCACAAAAACCAGTCTGAGCAGAGCCAGCATAGCTGGGGTTTTCTTTTTAAACTGTTCACAGGCTGCTGTATGGTGGTATTCAGTGTAAGCAGACTTTTTCCCAGTATAAGCATTTAGAGGCATAGGGCGCACAGCTACATGACTCTCCATAGGATCATCTGGAGCATTCACCAAGGATGCTCTCTCTCAGAATCCTCCTAACCAGCCATGTACTACATCCTTTCCACGCTCAACATCACCAGGTGCGCTGGCACATGAAGGCTTGAAAAGAGCTCTCAATGAAATAATGAGGCTAAACACTGTTTAACTTCAGAGGAAGTAACCGAATCTCAGCTGTCAAATAAGTGGTAACATCAAACACAAACTGCTTGCGGTTTTGGAGGGAAAAACAAAACAGTATTGTCACAAAGTCAAAACTCAGCCGATGGACCCAAAGATGGGAACTCCATTAAGTACAATAAGGAGACAGGTATGCAGAAGGCTTAAATCTACAAAATACTGCATTACAGACCACATTACCTGACCTTGTATGAAAAACCCAACCCAGCTCAGCCCAGCTCAGCCCAGCCCAGCCCAGCCCAGCCCAGCCCAGCCCAAACAAGAGCTGTGAGTAGCAAGTTCAATGACAGGGCACTGTGAGCTGAAGGTCACAGCTACCAGTCAAGGAGATGCTTCCTGAACTGTCTTGTAAAGACTGCAGTCTTTGGGCAAAAGCCAGAAAATGGATTACAAAGGACAGGAGAACTTTATGCAACAAACTCAACTATGATAAGGTAAAACTATTATTTTGTAATTTTGTCAAGCTCTGGTGAGTAATAAAGTATCAAGTGAGAAGGAAGACAAAGGTAAAAAAAAAAAACTCACTGTAAGCCCAAATGCTGCTTACAGATGACCACATGTCTTCTTTCACTGCTCAAAGAACATTCCACTGTTTATGGTGTGGTGCTTACCAGTGAAGTGTTGACATAATACAGTCAAACTGGAAAAGCTGCTTTTCTATCATAAAGGTATCTAAAATGTACTAAAAGCACCTTATATCCAAAGAAGCATAAAATGTCAAATTTGGAGAGGTCCCCAAACAGAAAGAGCAGCCAAAGACATGTTTACTTACATTAAAAACTTACTTCTTAATGTAAACACTATACTCCATAACATGAGCTAAGACAAATAATACTAACAACTATGAAAAAGATGGGAAACTGAAGGGAAATGGGGGGAGGGAAAGGAAGGGGATTTTAAGAAGCTATAATATGTGCATGTAACCACTCAAGGTGATTGTAAACTGCATGAATTGCAAACATGCACTAATAAAATAGAAGAACAAATAAAAATTTTTAAAAATTTCCCTCTACAAATTTTGAACACAGGAGTCCATTTTCCCTTTACTACTTAAGCAGAGAAATGTCGCTAATGCAAATGATTAGGATGACTATATAAAATACTCAAGCACACAGATAGATTTGTTATTCTAATGCAGACTCCAAAACTCTTTTTCTCTTGATTTTATCTCCTTCAAATGTTGAGGTCCTCAATAACCATATCATCAGCCTGTCTGAATCATAGTGCTTTGAACAGGAAGTTATACTAATTAAAATTTAGGTTTCTAGAGATGTTCTGGGAGGTAGGCATGTAGAGTGACCTTATCCCATATAGGTGGGAGACTGGTGATCCACACTTAATTGGTCTACCACAGAGCTATACCCCAGTCCTTTTTCTTCTTTTGTCTTTTTTGAGACAGGGTCTCACTATGCAGTTCAGGCTGGCCTTGAGCTCACTTTGTAGCCAGGCTGGTTTTGAACTTGCAACAATCCTCCTACCTCAGTCTCCTGAATGCTGAGATTACAGGTGTGTGCCACCACGCCCAGACCTTTTTATTTTCTAGAGACAAGGTCTCACTAAATTGCCCAGGCTGGACTTGAACTTTGGATGGTCCTGCTCCGGCCTTCCAAGCAGCTGTGATTATTATAGGCATGTGCCAGTATGCCCAGCCTGACACTAGCTTTTAAGCCTTGCTCTAGTTAACATGTGGGACAGGGGAATGTCCACTTCTTCACCACTGGAAAGACTCCATACCTATCAGTTTTAAATACTGGTGGTAGGGCATGACTTTACCAAAAAGTTAAAGTCATAAAAAGTAGCATTTAAAAACTGTATGACATAAAACTATATCCATTAAAGAATATATACATGTAGGGCATAGAACTGCTTTTTCTGAAGCTAACAGTAACCTGGACTTAGGTCAATTTATATAGCTAGATTTGAAATGAAATCCTGGTTAAGCTCCTCAGTTTTCAAAAGTAGCTATTAGTGTTGTTCATCAGCTCAAAGCACTCGTGTGGGGTACATCTCACTAGTATAAAAGACACACACTTGCCTGTGTATTAACTCAGCCCAGGAATCATTTTATCTGCCTCCTCCCCTTACTACTCCTTATCTAATTGGGGGGGAGGAGTGAGGCAGAAGATGGGAGGAGATAGAGAAAGACAAGGAAAAATATTACTTTCTCCATTTCCCTGAAATAAGTATATTAGTTTTCACCACTATTATGAAATATGGACATTTCCTTGTTTAACAACTAAATTATGTTCTTGCTACTAGGTTACTAAATGAACTGGTCACTGAATGAGGAACTGTGTGTAGTATGCACATTACAATATTCAGAGCAAAGAAATGGTCAAAGGAAATTAACTTGATGGCTTTGCTTTTACTTGCATTAACTCTCACAAGCAGTACCATAACGTGTAACATAAAGCTTCAGTATGGTACTGTGCAGTACGACTGGCCAAAATTCTGTTCTATATAAACAAGACGTACTTACAGAAGAAGGAAGGAGGCTTTGTAAGCAAGATACATACAGAACTGCACAAAAACAAGATGGGTCATTAAGTCCAAGCGGTGGGTCCTAAGTCTGAACAGCACACCTTGGTCATACGTTCAAACAGTCATTAAACAGGCAGGTTGTTAAACACGGAACATCTGTTCCTGAGACAAGATAAATTATGAAAAAAAAAGAGGTTTATTTAGCTCTCAGTTTTGGAGGCTAACGGGCCTGGCGCCTGCGTCAGCTCAGCACTGGGGAGGCCTCTTGCTGTGGCTCAGCAATGGCAGGAGTCCTGTAGGAGGAGCAATTAACCTCAGGAGGGCAGGGAGAAACGCTGGGGTCCTCCTAGACCGCTCTGGTGCCCTCTGGAGGGTGTGTTCCCTGGGTCTCACATCTCAACACCATCACACTGAGGTCCAAGCCTCCAACACATGGACACTACATAAAGCCCAAACCACAAGAGAAAGGAAAACAAAACAAAACAAAACAAACTCATTTTAGTGTGACAGGGTGGCTTTCCATCATGAAAAGTCTGTTACATAGTACTGCAAGATCTGGTGAGTCAATTTTCCTGCTGAGGCGGAATCAGATAGGACATCCTCTCTGGGGACAGATTTCTACTTTACGTCAAACAAAGAACATTAAGGCAATCAACACGTATGGTATACAGCAAAATGAGGGACTTTCATCATTTTTCTCGACAGCTCAATAATTTCTACCCATGAAAGTGATCCAGCCTTCTTCATAACATAAGACGATTGTCCCAGCTCCTCCATCATGGACTCTCTCCCAGTGTGCAATGTCTATTCATTTCCTATCACTCTTTTCTGGTAAATAAGAAAAAAATGAAAGTAATTTTGAGTTTATTTAACATATTGTTCAATCCTCTATTATGTGTGAGGCACTTCAGACATTAAAGTTTAAATAGCTGCCTTTATAGAAAAGTGTACTTTTAGTAGGTATAAACTGGTTTGAGAAATCCAATGCATAAAATAATGGCTGGGTTATACTTGCAAACCACTTTCCTATATTCTGTTCCATCTCTTCAAGGAAATTAGGGAAAGCAACAGAGTGACACAGCAGGAAATGGACCACGGTAATGGTGTCTGCGTCACTTCTGGCAGTTTGTGAGACCCAGGTCCATCTTCGTCTTCTCCCATTCCTTCAGTGTTTGACGTTCCCCTGCTTCACCGGAAGAGCCATGAGTTGCAATGAACACAGAAGACACCTCCTGGGTGTCACTGATCCAGCCCTCCGTCCCGAGAAGAGCAGCTCTGAGTACAGGGCTCAGACCCTCCTCCTGGTAACCTTGCAAAGGGCCCAGCTGGCCTGTGAGAATGAAGGCAGCACTGCCGGACTTGCCCACATACCCTGCAAACCCACTTCTCAGTCGGAGATCTGTCTTCAATGTGCCATTAAGGACAGAAATCTGTAAAAGTGTCAAAACAGGTTGAGAATACTGTTCAAGATTATACAAGAAAATGGAAATTACCCCCCATCCAAAACTAAACTCCTAAGATGATCTTGTGAAATGTCTGATCTTCCTTTCCCTTGGATGTATTTGCTCCCAAACTTGGAAGGCATATAGAAAAATGAACTAAAAGTTACATAATATAGAGACATGAATACTGGCACACTGCCTCCTAAACAGTCCTCTCCAAGAGCTACATGATATCAACAACCACCATTTAGAAGCTCCAACTCCCCAACCTCTGTTATGTGACAGTGGAGGAAGCGGGAATCTGAACATAAAGTGCTACATTTAGAATCTCTCTTTTCTGATTTCTTTCTTTATAGAGGTGCCATAACTTCCTAGCTCTCATTCAGAAGCAAAGTCAGATCTCCTGAAAACCCTTTTGGGTCCAAGGAAAGATCAATGAGCCCTTTCGTTCCAGAACTAGTGCCTCAGAATTAAGCCATCCTGGGGGAAACACAGGGGGGACCCAGGGGATAGCCTGGTACCCTCTGCACTGTGGGGGAGGAGGAGGTTTCAAGAGACAGTTTTGCAATTGCTACATGGCAATATGACAATGCATCTTCCAAACCAGGGCAATCTGGGAAAGGAGACAATGAATAATTATGCAAGAACAGGACTATGGCCATAAATGTGTTCTTTCTCTGGCAAAGTAGCATTTATTTACTCTTCCTAATTGGAGCTTACTCCTACTCCTACTAAACAGTAGTTATCTTGGTCAGTAGCCAATCTTTCTTTTCTGTTGTTAGCGTTTATTCACAACTTAGTATAGGCAAATCACCTCACTTTTGTTAGTGACAGTGAAAAGAAGTCTCTGTTGGCAATATTTGATATTTCAAATTAACAAGCAACTGCAATTCACTAACTTATGCAGGAATATGACACTATTATGGAATAACTCTTCAACTTCCTGCTAATCATACTAATCCAAGACAAATAAGCAACTAGTTGACATTTCCCCTACAGGCACACACTTCATTATCATCATAATGCAACCCATCCTCCTCCCACTTCGGGATCAGAACAGGCTGATTGATCAAACTTCCCTAAGTGCCCAATATCTTCACATGAGCTCTTCCACTTCTCCTGTATCTCTGAACATAGTATTTTACCCTGTCATATGCATCCTTCTATGTGAAAATTTAAACAAACAGACAAACAAACATTTTCATGCATACCTATGGAGTATAAAGGCCACCTCACGTGCGTGTCACAAAATGAGACAGGAAATGAAAACCAGCAGGAGACTGTCTCCATGCGCATGAGTTTTGAACAGGTGAGGTGGAAGCCATCTCCTAAAATCTAAGCTTGTAGGCAGTCTGAAGATGGATTCCGGATTCCAAAAGTATAAATCCGAGTTCTTCTCCAAAAGCTAAGCCACTTGGCCAGCAGCTCTTTATTTCCATCACTAAGATATTCTCAGCATTAACACCACTTTCCTCAGGTGTATGAGGCTACATACACTAGATAGTATGACAATAAACTCAGTGCAACATAAACTACAAAACTTTTAACTTGCTCAAATATATTTAGCAATCCAAAGATTCAGAGAAGCAAACTATTTTTTCCCATTCCGTAACTAAAATAGCCAGATATTTTGAAATAACAACTTTACTGATAATCACCTACTGACATCAATTCATCAATTTAAAGTATACAAAATTCAATAGTTTTTAATTTATAAAGTGATAATATAAGTAAAATACTCAGGGCAACATTTAAAATATTAACAGAGCTTACTAATAAATGCCAATTATCACTCTGTCTCGTGTTTTACCGTGAGGTAAATGTTCGCCCTTTGCCCATCACCACAAAACTCTTTACACATTTATCTTAGTTTCTCCCCACTTCCAGCCACTGGAAATGGAAAGAAGCCTACTTCCTCATTCAAAGATCCGACTGCTATTCATATAAATTGTCTTCCAATTTACCTTTTTTAAATTCATTTTTCTATCAGATATATTCTTACATAAAGGGGTGAACTAGATTCTGCAAACTGATTTTCCCAAAAAATGACCAACTATCTAAAATATTTTGCTAAATAATCCTTTCTCCTTTCCCATTAATGTGTGATCCTGCTTTTGCAGAAGTTTTGTAAACACCTTTTATTAAGGCTTCCAAGTTGACTTTGGAAAAAGTCTGAGTGTTCCTCAAAAAATTTAGGATTGGTGTTCCTGTATCTTTCCAAAATAATTAAAAAATCATACCACAGCGATATATGTGCACCCATGTTTACAGCAGCACAATTTATAATAGCCAGATCTTGGAAACAATCTAAATGCCCATCAACTGAAGAATGCATAAAAATGATGTGGTATTTTTATACAATGGAGTACTACTCAGACATAAAGGATAAACCTGAGACTTCAATAGGTAAATAGATGCAACTCAAGACCATACTCATAAGTGAAATAAATCAGACTCACATATTATCTCCCTAGTGTGAGAAGCTGAAAGAAATAATGTATGTATATATATATACACACATACACATATATGATAGTTAAGATATATTACGAATTTCTCTGAGTTCACTGAAAAGAAAGGTTTGTGCTAATATTGTTGGAATAGTTAAATGCAGACATTTTGTATTGTAACTAATTTAAAGATAATAATACATACTGTATTAACCATTGTTACTCTCTGCTGTTTTGAAATTTTGTTTTAATTTTTTGTCTTTAAAAGTTTTTTTAAAAACCCAAATAATACCCTTATTTAACTTGGAAACATTTGCTTACTCAATTGTCTCATTAAAGAACATGATTATTCTCCATTCTTAAGTTCCTTTTTACTGAATTAACCTTATAGTTTTCTTCACAGAGATCTCAGCATTTTATATGGATACTCTGACCTTAGGTATTATTACCATATTTTTCACTCAATATTTTTGCAACTGGATACTGCCAGCAAGAGTAATGTACCAATTAATAAATATCTTTACGTGGTAGACAGCCACAATACCAAACATCTATTTCTTTTCTTTTCCTTTACTTTGTTTCCTGACCTCAGGAGTTCATAATTCAGGAAGAACAGTTTATTATCACTGGGTTTTTACTGACACATATTGGGATGATATTGCCCAAGGGTTAACACAGAGGCCAGTGCCACATACTGACGCTCTATACCAGGCTCTGTGCCTTGTCCTGCTGTTAATTTTGGGGAAGACTCTCATGCTCCACCTCTTGTCCTGAACTGCTCAATCTACAAAATGTGAGTAACATGAACCTGTTTCTTAGAGTTGTGAAGACTAACCAAGGCAGCACAGATCAAGTGATAAGAACAAAACCAGGCACACAGTAGACAAGTGCTACCCTCTTCGACAACTCCCTATTTAAATTTGCTGGTGTAAACTTGCTCGTGTTTTACTTAGATCTTCCATAGCTATTCTGATAAATGAAACTGGAACACTGGCTTTTTAAAAAATGTTTTATCAGGTTTCTGATACTATCTTTTATTAGGTTTATTAGTTTAGTTTTATAACATGAATATGCTCTCTTTTGGTGGTTTTCCAATTTTTTTATAAGAATGTATAATATCTATACTATCACGGTCTGGAGCCTTCCATCCTCTTTTTGGTGGCGAGGCTCTGGTGTCTGACATACCATGCATTCCATGATCTGATTTTTTGGGGGGGAGGGGTCTTTTTGAGACAGGTTCTCACTATTCAGTTCAGGTTTACCTTGAACTTATTTTGTAGCCCAGGCTGGCCTCGAACTTGTGGCAATCCTCCTGCCTCTGGCTCCCGAATGCTGGCATTACAGGCATGTGCCACCACACTCAGATTCAGTACGTTTAATTTACAAGTGGAGGCGTTTCTAGTAAAAAACAAACAAATGGAAATGCTAATCTTCCCCACCGTTTTGGCTTCTGTGAGGAAGGGTAATCTTTGTATCAACTCAGGTTCCAATCACTCAACTTCAAATGAAGACCAAGACTAGCTCTTAAACAGAACAAATGGGTTTTGAATACTCTCAAAGAATAGAGACGACTTAATAATATAAAACTGCATAAGAAGTATTTCTTTATTGTGTAGACATACAGGAAGACGTTACCAATTTCTATGTCCTTCTTCCACATTTTTAAAGCATTAGATGTAGGGCACATTATCTGCAAATGATCTGCCACGTATTGCTTGGGAAAAATGTACCAGACACCTACATTCTAGTAAGACATCCATTCCTCACAGCTTCTCCAGGCTCTGATGGCCACTCAGTAACTCGAGAGGTCTCCCGGTGCTCCGTGACACCACGGGTTGGTGACCAGGAGACTTATTTTTGTATCAGAAACCATCTATGTTCCAGGATGACTACATTCCTGAATCTCATAATGAAACAGGGTAAGCTACTAGTGAAAGCTTTCCAGTCAGGTTCTAAGCTAAGACCCCTCTCTTGGTGTGTAACTTCTGGCCAGTTACCTGACTTCTGTTCCTTTGTTACTCACCTGAAAATACGAAGACAAAAACAGGACTCCTATGGGATTAAATGAAGTAAATACAGAGGTCTCAAACAGCATTCATGCAGCTGATGCATGTGCGTGGCTCCCAGTTATTTATTCTTTTACCTCATTCCTGCTGTTCACACTTGTAGAGATTACATTATTTTCTTACTGAATTGGCCTAAGTCAATGATGCTGATTAGAATCTTTATTTCAGGCCATACTGAAGACAAACTGGTAATAAAAAGAACAGAGAATGTTTAATCCAGGGATGGCCAGAAAACTCAAAACGCCTCAGTAGGTAACATAAATATATAAAGTAGCCAGGTTTACTGAGGACAGTAGGGGATTTGGCCCCCACTACTGTTGCTTTCTTCTAAATATTTCTTTCTTATGCCAGGACATAGGATTAAATCCTTACTAGTAGTGGAAAATATTAAGGATAGAGGAACTACAAAAACTGTAAAATGAACATAAAATAAGAAATACCAATTTTTATCTCATTTTTCTTTTAATGAATTAAAATTACAAGAATGCTAATCACTGATATATCAGTGTTAACTACAAGCTTACATTAAAGACACTGCTTTAAAAGAACAGTTTTAAAACCTCACAATAATATAGCATAAAACTCAGTTAACTATAAAGAAAAACAGCTTTAAATGAGTCCTTTTAGCTGTTTAAAAACTTATTTCAGAGGGCCAATAACACAACAAATGATACATACAAAACAGATCAAGAGAGTCCAAGTCCACTGGGCATGGCAGAACACATCTGAATTCCAACACTCTGGAGGCTGAGGCAGGAGGATCTCAAGTTCAAGGCCAGGCCTGTACTACACCCTGTCTCAAAATACCAAAAACCAAACCAAAAGAAGAGTCCAGATTCACTTTCAGGGCAAACAATTTCAGTCTCCTTCCCTGCAAACCAGGGACACTCTATCACTGAGCTACAGCTCTAGTTATTTTTTCTTTTGCTTTAAGACAAGGCTCACCAAGTTGCCCTGGAACTGTCCATCCTCCTCTTTTAGCATCCTGAGAAGAGGCACCTTGTCCAGCTAAAGTCACCAAATGCGTCTCAAAGTGCACATGCTATGGCAGCGTTTGAGTGCTTTGGTCACCACAAAAGCTAACATGAAGCAGGCACTGTGGGCTTATCGGACACGCTGTGCGGGATGTTTCTGTACTGAGCCCTCGACTACTGTACATATAGGTTCTACCCTTACCACTTCGCAGAAGAGAAGCTGAGAAAAGACATTAAATGTCCTGCCAGCAACACACAACTACGATTTAAATCCAGAATTCTGAGAGCTCCTTTGTCATCAATGTTGAGTTTTAGTTTTGTTTTTTACTTATAAAACAGTCTCTATGGTATAGTCTCTTTCTTGACATCTGATGAATTTATATTTATGGAACATTACAGAGCTCCTCAGATTTCATATGG
Source organism: Dolichotis patagonum (assembly GCA_004027295.1). Lineage (NCBI taxonomy): Eukaryota > Metazoa > Chordata > Mammalia > Rodentia > Caviidae > Dolichotis > Dolichotis patagonum. The sequence continues at coordinate 88,676 of PVJX010003921.1, forward strand.
AATTAGTTTAGCAGCACATAACAGACATTACCAAACAGAACAAAAAGTATGCGTGAATGTGTTAGGCGATTGATTAAAAATGCAGTTTTCTGCTGTGAGTTTAAGTATTGGAAACAGGGCTAATGAAAAGTCACTAATGGAAAGTGTGTGTGTGAGTGTGTGTCCTTACAAATCTGAGAATTCTTTTAACTGTACTTTAATTTCAGTAAGTGATCATCTTAACCAGAAGAAAGCAAATGCTTTGACTATCATACTAAGTGTGCAAAGAACAGCATTTCCCAAACTATGTCCCAATAGAACCCTTCCTCAAGAAGTCTGTGGGTATTTCCTAGGGAAGTGGGTGTTGTGACTGAAGTTGGCCAGCTGGAGAATACTGCAATTATACTTCCTTTGAAAAGGATCATAGCACACATCATTAAAACTCTAACTCTGCAGGAAATCAGTAACAATACCATCAATAATAAAAATAGGTCAGGAGGCTGAGGCAGGAGGACTGCTCCAAGTTCGAGGCCAGTCTGGTCTACAAAGTGAGTTTAAGGTCAGCCTGAACTGGGAAAAAACAAACACACACATTGGGGGCTAGGAATGTAGTTTCAAAAATGGAACTCTGTGATACAGTGCTCAACAAAAATAAAATAAAATCCATACACACAGACACACACCTCTGAGCTGAATGTGGGATGAATGCTCAAGTACCAGCTACTTGAGAAGCTGCGGTAGGAGGATCAATTGAGCCCAGGAGTTCAGGCCAGCCTGGGCCACACAGCAAAAACTTGTCTCAAAACCAAGATAAATAAATAAAAATCTGATTTACTGAGTTTAATACAGTGCTTCTGCAAGTCATAATTCTACTTTAGAACCTCTCTTACTGTCAGCTACTCATCTATTAAAAAGACTAGTACTCTGCAAAACATAATTGGGGAAAAACAGCTTTATGTGAACTCATCCGAGAAAGTGAGATTCTCAAAAGCTTTAACTGATATTTATTACAGCATATAAATCACTTTCAAATAAACACAAATAGAGCAGAAATAAACAGGAAGCTGTATTTTGATTATTTGATGTCTACTGACTAGAAGAGAAACTATATCATACCATCACATGGTTGTATCATTTAGTATTTATAGACACAATCAATGTATTATTCCCTGAAAATACAGGATGAAGAGAGAAAAAAGATTTAAGAAAGGTTCAGACAAAAAAAGGTTTAAAAAAAAAGTCAACCCTCAGTGTAAATTATAATCTGGAGAATAAATTTACATAATTACAACTCACACAAAGGCTGACCAGAAGACAAAGCTACACTGTCAAGAAAAGAATGGCAGCCCAAAGTAGATTTACACGGAGTCACGGGAGTCACCTCCCTCCTGGTGAGTAACTAAACAGTCTGGCTGACAACATGCCACCAAATCAGGAAGAAACTGTTCCAAGTTAGAACTGCTCCAGAAAGAGAAATCTGTGAAACCAAACTAACAGTTATTGGAGGAGCTGTGGATGCTCCAAGCCCCCCCCCCAGGTGACGCAACTTTGGGCGGGCAAGAACCGGAGGCCTAAGCTCACACACTGCCCTCATGCAGCTGAAGATCAACAGCAGCTGCAGCAGAGAAATACTTACTGCCCCGGAAACTGCTCTGCACAAACCCGAACCTAATTCGACATTTCTGGTCCTCTCTTTCCACTCCTGCCGCTTGTAGTTAATGTTTTTCCTTTCCACAAAACAAACAGCTCATAGCACTCCACAACACAGTTGTGACAACAAAACTCATGTGAGGCTTGAGGACTTGTTAATCGTTATCTGACTTACTAAGGTTGTACTTTACAGTCATATTTAGTTCTTAACTATTTATTCATAAATAGAAAGGCAGAAAATACACATTTTGATGTTGCGCACTCTTACCCTAATCACAGAACTTCAATACTGTGAAATCACTTCCAGGCATCTGACCAACTGGGAAAAAAAAGCTAAAGCACAGTCACATGCTATAAAGTTCTCATTAAAAAAACAGACTTCTAGACTACACGCAAGACCAAGGGTATCTAGTAATGGAGAAAGTCAAGTCGCAAGCCTACACTCAGGTCACAGAAGGTAAGAGCAAGGACTTGAGGGGCTCTGAACCTGGGCCACTCCGTACAGAATGGAAACAGTGAAGCCTAGAGAGTTACTTGTTCAGAGTGACAGCATGATTAGTCATGAGGTCAGGACCCAGCGCGGCCCAGCCAATTCCCAGGCTTCTGTCTTTCCCACTGTAACACAAGCCTCTCATCCTTACAAGACGAGCATGAAAAATAAATACTACCTACTGGCTTAACTAAACTATAAACCACTAATCAAATTATGATACTATACAACTGAAGCATACAACAAACCATCTCATCTTGGACTATAACATGTGGTTACCGTTTGGAAACCTATTAAAAACCTCAGTAGGCTCTATTTAGAAGCCTTTATTCTAACACAACTAAATAAAAATGCTCAGCAAACAACCAAGACACAATGGAAGAAAACTATTTCAGAGGAGGAAGTCATGCTGCATATTCCAGGGAGCGTGGACTTTACAGCGAGGCAGACCTGAGTCCAACTGCACAGCCGTAAGGTGTGGAAGCTGGAGAGGCCGCGCCCCTTGGTCCCCCATCAGTAAGAGGCTGGGTAGCACCTCCTGCAGAGGTGTGTTCAGCGCGTGACGGTACTGAAGTGGGATCTTATGGCACCAGTTTATCTGGTAATGTGTTGGTTTCTCCCTTGGTTCTGTGTCCATTTCAATTCTTAACTTCATACAAATGCCCCCCAAGCTTTCCAATGACACGATCATGAACATATTTAAGCATAAAAAAGAATTATGTGTCAAAGAGTGTTTAATACATGTGAATATAAAGATGACACTACTGCATGAAGCATAAAAATTTCACTCAGCAAACTAGAAGAGGAGAACTGGATCAAGATCCCAGTTCTGTGGCTAATACACTGTACAACCCTAGACAGGTGGCTTCACTTGCAGAAAACTCCATCTGCAAAGTTAACTGAACACTGCTCTAGGTATAGTGGGCCTCAAAGAACCCGCCCAGAATAGATTATTTCTCAAGTTCTAAAGCTTCTTCCACCTAGAATGGTCAATTAGCATCATAAGACTTAGGATGCCTGAGCATTCACTATGTGCCAGGCCTTGTTCCAAGCCTGTCCAATATAGTAACTCACTGAATGCTACCGTGACCCCCCAGCGGAGGGCTATTCTTCCCATCTGAGCACCTGAAAGAACTGGCCTAAGGCTGCGGAACACAGGTGGAGGGCTGTGAGGGTTCCAACCCCGGGCTCCTGGCTGCGCCTGTGCTTTTAATCACTAGAGTAACACTGTCCCTCCAAATACCTAAGAATCTCTGCATGGGCCTCACACACATGTAAACAAAACACTATTTAGGCTGCTTCTTCCTTATGCCTAAATGTAGCTGCTATGTAATCTGTGGAGGGAGAGAACAATGACTAATACGTTAACAGTAGCCTGGGCCAGCTACAGTTCATTACACAAAGGTATAAAGTAGCAACTTAATTAAGATCAAGCTACAAAATGTATATTTTGTTTCTTAAACATTTTATTGAAATCAACTGCTGCGATGTTGTTTTAACATTAACATACTTCCTTAATCCTCCACAATTTATCTGCTGGATAACACTCCCAAGGAATAATCACCATGTAAAACTAAACTGCCACTAAACATTGGGTAACTAGATTTTTATCTTCGCAATATACATATGAAACTGCGTATGTATATAAACAAGCGAACATGGACCTACAATTTAAGTCACCATATTCTGAGTACCAAAATCTCAAACTAGACACAACGTATTAAGGATCATACAAATAGGTATGTGCCAACAGAATGGCTGGGCAGGCTTTACCGCCCTCCTTCTGGGCCACTTCACACTTGACTGGCCTCTTGTAATTCCCTACATGCCATTCCCCCTTCCTGTGCCGGCCTAACTTCACACCTGCTATAAACTGCAATTCTGTCCTACCTTTGCCCCTTCCATTTCAAAAGACAAGTTAAAAGCACAGCAAGACTAGGAATCTGTGAGATTAGGAAGTTCTATGAGCCAGAAATGACATCATGGAGGTATGCATGTGCGTGCATGTGTGTGCGCGCGCACACACACACACACACACACACACACACACACTGCTGATGGCCGTGAGTTAACCTTCTGCCATCCATCCGTAGCCTTAGGCCACCACAAGAACTCTTCCCAGGATCCCTGGAAATACAAGCAGAACATTTATCATTTTGTTTCTACACAAAACTACTCTAAAAATGGTGGTTATGTGAATATTTGCCTTACCATGTTTAGTCCTCTCTCAACTTTTTGGCTTTATCTATATTCCCACAAACACAAGATCTTTACATCTCACCAACTAAAACAATACTTTTGAAATAAATCTAGCTCCCAAGTTCATATCTATTTCATCTTCTTTTTCATAGTTAATCACATGGCAAAATTTTATCAACCAGAATTTTGCCATTATACATACATATCTAACTATCATGTTTCTATTTCTGTAACAAGCAAGAAAATCCACAAAATCAAACTCCTAACTAAAATGATCCATGGTAAAGAGACAAAGGCAACCAAAAGATAATACCTGAAATATAAATTCTGTCCTAATACTGGATTTTATTTTATTTTATTTATTTAATTTTTTTGTTGGAGAGCAGGACAGAGATGGTGGAGTGGTGGTAGTGTATGGGTTGGATATGTGACTGTATGTGTGTCTATATTTTTATAGTGTACAGCAAAAAATGTTAATAAGTAATGCTCCATCTCCTGAATAAATGGTTCTTGGGAAAGCATAGTAGTAGCTACAGAAGCCTTTACTCTTACACAAAAGGCGATCAAAAGAAAAACCTTTAGTGATATTCCACAGTAATAGAGATGCTATGTGATACACACACTTGCAATATACAAATTCCAAGCCAAGACCAAATTATAAAGCCACACTGCACACTTAACCTGGTCTCTTATTTTTTACACTAACTTTATGAAAACTTAGTCTAACTCAGCATCTCACTTTATTTGCTATTAGCAACAAAGTTCTTACCAACATACATTAGAATATAAAGCATAAAGAGAAAACTGATTTAACACAAGGACTTGTGGTCTAAAATACTAATGAACTGAAGAAATCTGCTTTGAAATACAAAAAGAAAAAGTGCCCTTTGTAACTGCTGTAAATCCCCTCATAGAAAATTCTATACTGTTAAGGAAATGCCAATTAAAAAATATATCCAGCTTGAATTTTATATGGATGACCTTCGTGTGAAACTATTTTTGAGGAGTGGAGGGTGGGCCGGGGCACGGCATGCCAGTGTGTAGGAGACTGCGCTCCAGTCCCCAAAGTAATCTTCCTCAGAGCCCCTCTAAAAGTACATCCACTCACACACATTCTATACCTGAGGGTCACATGCATTCCACCAAGTGATTAAAAACTGTTCAGCCTGGTGTAGTGGCACACACCTGTAATCTCAGCTAGTCAGAAGGCTGAGGTGGGAATACTGAAAGTTGGAGGCCAGCCTGGGCAACTTAGTGAAAACCTGCCTCAAAATTAAAAAGGCTGGAGATGTAACTTAGTGGTAGCATGCTTAACTAGTATGTACCAGGCCCTGGGTTCAATCCTAACACCATAAAAAAAAAAAATGTCAATAAACAAAATAGGATCTTACAGATAAGTTAATAAATATTTTCAAACCAGCAGCCTGTAGAAAAAGTTCTGTGTATGTGTAAGCTCAGCACTTGGAAGGTCAAGGCAGGAGGATGCAAAGTTCAGAGTTTATACAGTGAGTTCAACTCCAACCTGGACCACATGATGAGAGGCTGTATCAACAACACGAAATTAAAGTTTTCCCTCAGCCACCTTACTGGCAGTGTGTGTGCCTCCCAAATGCGTGGGGCTCTCTCTGGGTTCACTCCCCAGCACCAGAGAAAAACAAGGAAAAAAAGTTTTGTCCACTGTAGCAATTACTAAACATGACTATTGCATTTCATTTGGGGTAAATAACACAATCTTTTCAGGAAAAAAAAAATCAATACCTTTAAGAAGGTTTCTCTTGCTCGGGTAAAGTTTTTTTCAGTACTTTTATACAATCATTTAATGACAAAAATGCTTTAAAAATATATATGTATATAAAGGCATGCAGCATATTTCTTCATGTAAAGAAAATACACACAGTAAGACTGGTAAGGTAATCAGCAAAAATGTTAACAGTCAGCACGTCTAAACGGTAAGATTAAGCTCATTCTTTAAAAATCTGCCTGGCAAGAACAAGGCCCTGAGTTCGATTCCCAGCACCCCACCTCCAAAATCTCCAGTACTTTCTGTGTTTTCTAAGCTTTTGCAAAGATAATACTTTACTGTTAAACAAATTTTTAAAACTGAAAAAAAGTTAGCATTCACTTGTCATACACACAAAGACAAGTATGTAAATGCTTATAAAGTCATCACAGGTTTTAAGCTGCTTCTACAGGCCACATATTTAGACTTCAAATACAGATACTAATTATTTGCTACAAATTTCAAAAAACTACAAAGTAGAACTAGAAACTTTCTTTTACTTCTGACTGTCCTTTACAGATTTCCATAACTAAAAACTAATACAGTGATTACACCTTTCTAGAAAAGGTCTATGCCCACCTTTCTATCCTACAGTATTAACTTTCATTTAAAGAATCAACTCAGACTAAAGCAAATGCCACACAGGAGAGGTAATTTAGGTTTAGTTAGTAATATCAGAGTACAGACACTTAATACACTGTATGAGAAGTTTTGATTCATTCTAGGGAACTCACAAACACAAATGTCTACAGGTGCAGATGAGCTGTTTTTTATAGACATTGTCCCATTACCTCTTACGAGCCTAATGTCTAACAAAGCTTTGTGCAAAAGGTACTCTGCTTGGCCTGGACATGGATCTACTCAAATATCCCGGAAGCTGTCAAAATCGATCTCAAACGACAGACGTTCAAAGGACAGAACATCAAATACTGACCAGGGACTGCTCTTCTTTCTTTCAATATACCCTAGCCTACATTTCCGGGCTCAAGACTCTGAGAAATCAGTTGGAGGTTTCCTTACATCATCGCTCAAACACTGTTCTTCGACAGCCACCAAGGATCTGGGGTCAAAATACCTTTTCAGCCCATCGCACCCCATCAAGACCCTCGACAATAAACGGAGTTACCTACGATACCTACGCTATGCCTTTTTGTACCCACCTTTGTCCTCTAGCAGGGCTCCAGTTTCTTCTGCAACCCCCTTCCTAGCCTAAACCCACCGCTCCCTGCACCGCAGCGCCTCACCCAGGAAGTCTTCCAGATTTCTGCCAAGGCGGAAGCGATCGACCGGGCTGGGCTTTCCCAGGTGCCTCTCACTTTGTAGTTCGCAGGACTTATCGCCTCCTTCCTGCTATCGTGGCTATTTGTGTACTCGCCTTATCTCCCACACCAGAGGGACCGTAAGCTCCCGGAGGAGGGACCGCGGGGCCGGGTTCACCTCTCAGTCCCTGCGGCGCGTACCGACGCCGGCGCCTGCACGCAGGCAGCGCTCGGGCTGCTTCCACCGAACTCCGGAACGCGCCGACCGCACAATCCCTAACCACGAACCGGTCAGGCGTTTTCCCGAAACGATGACCACAAAGGCGGGTCCTGGCTCCCGACACCGGGAAGCCTGCGGGCCCGGCAGCCAGGTGCCCGGAGCGCGGATGCAGTGACAGCAGCGCGGCCCGCACTCCCCGGCCCTCGCGCCGGCCCAGGCCGCCCGCACCGTCGCCAGCCGGGGGGAGCGGGGAGCAGGCCGCGCAGCGGCGGGGCGACGAGGGCTCCCAGGCGCCGGGCCGGGCCCGCTCCCTCGCGGCCGCCGTCGCTGCCCGAGAAAATGGAGGCGGCCCGGGGCTCCGGGCGGGCGGAAGCCGGCGGCGTCCACGCCGCGCCGCGGGCAGGGCCGGGCGTGGGTCACTCACGGGGCTGGGCCGGGCGGCTCCCTCTCCGCCTCTGCGTCGTCGCCGTCCCCGTCCTCGGCCGCCGCCGCCGCCTCGGGCTGCTCGCTCGGTCCCCGCGGCGCGGCTCGGGCGCTCGGCCCCTCCGTTGTCTTCCGCCCGCGGCTGCTCCCGGCTCCCGGCTCCCGCGGCGGCGGCGGCCCAGGGGCTCCCGCGGTGGCCGCCGCGCTGCTGCTGCGCTCGCTCGGGCCGCGGCTGCGACTGCAGGGCTCGCAGCCGCCTTCGCCTTCGCCTCCGCCTTCTCCCGGCTCCTCAAAGACCAGAGTCTCTCAGGCCGCGCCGCTCCCGGCGCCCCGCTCCCGGCCCGAGCCCGGCTTTGACTTGCGCACTGCGCAGTCGCCGAGGGCGCGACGTCGGGCGGCGCCGCAACGCCCCCTCCGGCCTCGAGCGTCCCCGGGCGGCCGGGCGGACTCAGGACTCTGGAATCGCGCGAGACTGAACGCTAGGGGCTCGGCAACCCGGGGTGGGGGGGTGGTTGGTGGGGGGGCAGTTCCTCTTCCTCCTCCGTCTGCCGCTTGCTAGGGCTTGGCTACTCCGGCTGGCTCCTGCACACTCTCCCTGGACAACGTACGCCCACGGTCAACGCCACTTCCTCAACTCGTTAATTCTTTATTTTTGCGAAAGACCCGGAGCTGACTTTGTGCAGACCGAATCTTTCATTCTTGCGTGCATAGCTTCGTTTCGTGATCTCTTTGACTGCAAAGCAAGTGACAGGATGTTCTAGAGCAAGAGGGTTCAGCCTGGAGTTAAATCCCAGCGCTGCCGCTCAGGCTCCACGGACTATTTCATGTCCCTGTGACTGGGTTTCTCACATGTTAAAACAATATAAAATAAAATATGAGGGCTGGGGATTTAGCTCAGTGGTGTAAGCACCTGCCTGGCAAGTGTGAGGTTGTGTGTTCGATCCCCGGTACCAAAATAAAATAAAATATCAGTTGGACGTCATGGTGCACGCCTGTGTCTCAGCCTTGGATTCAATCCCAGTACCAAAAAGCAGGGGTGGGGATAGGGGGCTTGTAATACAGTAGTGCCTGCCGTAGACATAGGGAAATGAACAAGATGATGTGTTCCCAAGGCTGATGAAAGTCCGGTACATAAAAATGCCATGTGTGCGCTTCTTTGTTTTAAACTTACAGTTGAACATGATCCCTGCGCGTCTCACATGTGGTAGGGCTGCGAGCAATGGTGCAAGACCACACTCGGGTGTGGGAGGATTCAGCAAGGTCGCCAGTTAAGAGGCCGTGGAAGGATGTAGTTGGCTGGGGTGCAGCTCAGTGCTACGGCGCTCACCTCCCCTATGTGAGGCCTGGGTTCCGTCTGGGCGCTGTCAAGGAGAGGTGAGAAGCGATCCAGGCAGAAGCCAGGCGGGGTCCAGGCTAGTGGCGGTGGAGGAGTAAAGGTGTGGCGGGTTTCAGACACATTGAAAAGGTAGAGTTGCCAAGATTTTGCTGATTTCTAATTTTTTTTTCCTCAAGAAACATTAAAATGCAATTCAATGATGTGAGGAGGACTTGAACAGAGACCAGTGTGAAAGGAGGAACTCGGGGTTATTTTGAGGCATAGTAAGTTTGCTGCCCACTGGACACCAAGAAAAGAAAGAAGTCAGACATAGAAATAGGGAGTTAAGGGAGAGGTCCTGGCTGGGATGGAATTTGGGGAGTCCTCCGAGTGGGTAAAACGTCAGGACTCGAGGATGAGTGTTAGTAAAGGGCAAGGCCAAGGACAGACCCAAGTACCCCAATATCAAGAGGTCAGGAAATTAAAAGGAGCAGCAAAGAATGCTGGGAAAGAGGGAGTTTAAGAGAAACATCTGTTGGAAGACCAGCGACAGCTTTCAGGGAAGAGGATGGGCCACTCCTGAAAAAGGCAGCCACTAAATAACTCAATAAGGCTACTACCCTTGCCCATGGTCACTGGTGTCAGTGTCAGTAGTGGTAACTAGAACTCTGCGAAGAGCGCTTCAGTGGACGGTTGCGTGGGAAGCCTGTTTGGAGTGGGCTGTAGAAAGAATAAGACCTACAAAGACTTCTAGAAAGAACAGGGCTCCAGAGAAATCTTGGAGCGTGCTCTGTGCTGAGGGAATTACTCACTGGGAAGGGAAGATTTGGCCAAGGAAGGTGTATTCTGGAGTATGAGGTGGCGTCCACTCAGATGTGGGAGCCACACAGATGAATGCCAGGGGCGTGTGGCGAGGCCCTGCTGCCCTTCTGTCTCCCTGTGAAACAGGAAGCAAGGCCACTGCTCAGAGTACAAGAGGGAGGAGGCAGTGGAGGTTTGAGGACAGAGAAGAACCAGAGAAGGACCAGCCCGCAGGATTAGCTGGTGATTTTCACATTTTGCTGGGAAGGTGCAAGACTGGGAAGGTGGGAGATGGGATTGCCCCAGGGTTATTTTTGCAGGACAAGGCCACGGAGGAAGAGGAGACAGGAAGGTGAGCTGAGGACTGCAGACGGCAGCGTTAAGACTGGCGGAAGGTCAAATTCAAGCCAGAGGCGGAGGGAGTGAAGTTCGATTTAACCGGGGAGAAGAGAGACCACGTGGAAGGAGTGGGTCAATGGGGTGCCACAGAGTCCCAGGGTTGTTAGATCAGCACCACAGGAGAAGGAGCACGAGAAAAGAGGGTGCTGGTGGGAGAGCCCGGTGATTTGACACGGAGCTCACAGAAGGAGCAATTTTCAGGCCATAGCAAGGCCTCAGCAACCTCTCATCTGGGGCAGATTCTGCCCTTTCTAGCAATCTGGGAAGCATGTTGATGGTCCTTATGACTGGTGTGATAACAAAACCTGGATAAATGCAATGAAAAGAAAAAAGAAAACTCATCTTGCTTTAAAACTATAAATACAAGTAAAATATCAGCTTGTTAAAAGTGAAGTTCATCCAACCAAGCACAGGTTCTCTCCAGCATATCGGAAGCTGTTAGAAAAACCAGCCAGTCCCTCAGTGGAGGGGACCTTGGGGTCCTGGAGGGAGGACAGCCTGAGTTCAGGAAGAAACCCGCCAACAATAGTTGTCCCTTCACTCCTCTCTGCTAACTGCAGAAGGGTGGAAAAGAAGTACCTGCCCCCCCCCCCATGAAGGAGCTAGCAAGATGGCAAGTGTTAAATAATTTAGAAATATTGTTCATTGAAGACTTTCACCCCATAGTGGTTTGGTTTATTTGCTTGGCTTTTGCGTTAAATGAGAGGTTTTTTTTTTTAATGTTAGTCCTCTCTAAGAGGCCTTGACTATATTCACATTCAACAAAAACAGTGTTAAGAGTGGCAGAAGGACCTGATTTCCCAAGAGATCAATTCAAAGAAATTAAACCTTTGCTTACCTCTCCAACTGTATCTGTTCTCAGTCCCCCTCAAATTCCAAGCCCTATATACCAAGCAGGTCCTCAAACTCTTCATGTTTTTTGGTGCTACTTGCAAAATTCTACCTTGAATCAAAGAATTCACAGGAGTAGACAGCCCTATGGGTAGGGCATAGATTCCTGTGCACTAAGGGTCAGTAGCATTCTAGGTCATCTTCTTGCCTGGGGTAAGCCCATCACTGCTGAGAATCATGGTGCAAGACAGCAGAACTTTCTGGAGCAGGGAATTGTAACAAATTCTGAAAGCAAACTGGAAGAAGCTGTGCCACACGCCCCGGTGAACTTACAGTGGGGATCTCTTTCTATACCCTTCTGTGGAGTTCTCCCAGAAACCATTTCTATAAAAAGCTTTCTGCCTGCTGGAAAGTTCCTCCACCCCTTCATCTTGAAAGCCTCTCAAAGAGTCCCTCTGTTCTTCTGGGCTGTCCTCTGGGGTACAGGGTGCACCCCCCTCACGTAGGTATGGTCCCACATAAATCTTCTGCTATGCCTTTCTCCATTTCTCTTGTCTTTGAGGCTGGGCCCTAAAATGATGGTGCCTCCCTGCCTCAGTCAGGTCACCTATGAAAGGACCTTGGCACCTGACTCATGGCTCCCCTCCCACCCCACCCCTCCCCATGCCTACTTTGCTTGAGTGACCTAAGTGCCACTGCTCCTGCCTCCTGGGTCCCAGTTCCCTTGTGTCCTCTGTCCCAGTGACCTTCACTTCTACCCCAGCCCAACAGCCACTTGGCTGGCCCCACCCTGGACACCGCAGTTAGCAGGACCGCTCCTCCCGCAGCATGAGTGCCAGCCCCAGCCCTCTGTGTACCTGCCCTTCCGCCCACCCCTGGCCGCACCCTGGCACTCACCAGACCTGCTCCCAATCTCACCAGAACTCTGTTTATTCAACAAATACTTACAGGGAGCAAATAATTACTGAGCACAGTGGGAGTGACACCTTGACCAATCCGTGGACCCAGTGAGCCTGTGGTCCAGCAAAGACTCAGAGGTAAACAGGTAATTAGAGAAGAGTGAGAAATGAAGTGTAAGACTTAATCAGTGGAGGTTAAATGCTCAAGGTAGAATTTTGCAAGTAACACCAAAAAACATGAAGAGTTTGAGGACCTGCTTGGAAT